>ML682083.1:3382832-3423468 GCA_007922195.1 Podocnemis expansa | reverse complement strand
GTGACTGGCCATAGTGATGCCAGAGGTTGCTCAACCAATTGCTCCCTCCTTAGCAGGAATCCTTGCGAACAATTGGTTGAGTCACTTCTGACATCACCATGGCCTGTGATGTGGTACCCCTCCTATCACACACTCACACATGCATGCACATAGCAAATTAGTATAGTAGATATTTAGGCCTGCCTATAAGGCCTATGATTTTCTATAAATATGTTGTATCGCTAGCTAGCTCCAGTGGTAGCAAATAAGAGAATCAACTTGACTGGCTGGGGCCTTGTACTTTGGCTGAGCAAAGGCAGAAAGCACTAGGGCAGGCAGAAGGTGGGAAGCGTGGAGTCACATCCACACCTTCCAGCACAGCAGGTTGGAAGAGGCTCACACCGCAAGATAAAGGAAGGTACTAAAATGGCCAAAGTTGAGAGCATCCAATCTAGTTTGCAAACACTTGTGGGGATAGAAACTACATTTTGTACTGTTTGGTCATCCTGGTATCTATTGCTCTGATGACCTCTGTCTGCATCCTTAATTGTTTCTGTCTGTCTTTTAAATAATTGTAATGAGTTAGGTTGGGGAGGTATGACTGAGTGGAGGATTATGTTACAGTGTTGTAGGATGGGTTATAGAATTATTAGGTAATATTTGTAAAATAGTGATTTGGTTAAAAAATACACTATAAACCTGAGGTCAACAGGAAGTAAGAGAGGGAAGAAAAAGGGAATCCCCTGTTGTGAAGGCTGGAAAAAGGCATGTGTAGGGCCCAATGGAAGAATTTGTAACATGAGGAGCTATTGGTAGGTGATGTTGCCGTTAACTAGCCCTGACCAAAAGTTAACCCTGAGCCAAGCTGGCACCATCAATCTTAATAAAGGTCATACCAAGCCTTTACAGACTACAGACACAACTTTCAGGCTTGCAGAATACAGACATAACTGTCAAACTGTGTAAAACAGCAAGGCTATGTCTACACTTATAAGGGTAGTTTGAATTAACTCAGTTCGAACTAAAGAAATCAATAATAATAATTATTAATTCAAATTCAGTCAATTCAAACTAACATGGCCCCATTAGGAAAAACAATTCAAACTGGCATGTCCATGGACAGGACTTGCTACTTCGAATTGGAAGAGGGGCACCATGGGAGGTGTGGCAACATGGCCCTCAAGAAGGGCCATGCCCCACCCAATTGGGTGCCAGGCTCCAGCCCTCTGAGCCCAGCACACAGAAAAGCATCCCCTGCCTAGCTCTAGCTATGGTGCCTCTAGAGCTGGGTGGGAGATGCTTTCGCCTGCGCTGGGCTCAGAAGGCTAGAGCCTGGCAGGGGATGTTTTCTCCGTCAGGGCTCTGTGGGACCAGCGCGCCCCCACGCCTGGCCTGGACAGTGCTGGCTGGGTGGGAAAGAAGGGATTTCCCCACCCAGCTCAGACAGTGCTGGCCACGTGGGGGGAATGCCCACCCCTGGCCCAGCTCTAGTGCTGCTTGCCAGCACCGTGAACACAGCCCGGCACCAGGCTGGAAGTGTACTGCCCAGGTGCAGGGAACACACCTCGTGCCCAGCTCCAGCTGTGCTGACCAGACAGTGGGGAACAGACTCCCAGTGCCTCCAGCCACGTGTGGGGCTTCCCTTCCCCACTGCCCGGCCAGCGCTGTCCAAGCCGGGCACGGGGGTTCCCTTCCTCACCGCCCGGCCAGCACACCTCCAGCCCAGCATGGGGTTCCCTTCTCCTCCAGCCGGCCAGTGCACCAGGCTCCAGCCTGGTGCATAGGTCCCTTCCCCGTGCCCAGCTGGCTCTGCAAAGCCAGGCACCGGGGTCCGGATCCCCTGCCTGCCGAGGGGACTGAGGCCCCTTTGCCCTGGCCAGATCAGGTAATGGGGGTGCCTTTGGGGCTTCTTGCCCTAGGTGCTAGAGGGCAGGCACTTTCCTCCAGGCTGCCATGCACCCTAGCAAGAAAGTCACTACCACATTAATTTGAACTAATCCTTAGTTCAAATTATTGTGGCTCTACTGGTTTAGTTCGAACTAATGAGTTTGAACTAATCCTTAGTTTGAACTTAAGAGTGGTTTTTATAAGTTCGAATTAAGTTTTCCTTAGTTTGAACTAAGGAAAACTAGTGTAGGCATGCACTAATTTAATTCAAATTAAATTGTAAGTGTAGGCATACCCCAAGATAAGACCAGGACAAAGGAATGTTGTAAAAAGTGTGAAAAGCACCATGCCTTTTACCCCATTTAGTAAGCTTAAGAGTGTAGAAAAGCTAGTACTTACCCCCTCCCCCATCCTTAGAACTTCATTGTTGGGGCAACTGCTGTGTTTGCTGCCACGAGTCATCGTTCCCCATGCTTAGCACCCGTAGTTGTTTAACTAGGGTTTTTTATCTTTTCCCTTGTCTACTGGTGTTGTGAGTACCAAACCCATCAAACATTTTAGGACCAGAGCCAAAGTGCATGACTAGTGTCTGTTAGAGCTTGTTGACCCCAATACACCTATGGTATTGCCTGCTGCTGGACTTTGGGCTTCTATCTCTGTTAGCAAACAAGAGCTACAGGAGGTGGGACCCCTAACAACGAGGTCGCTGACTTCACTGCAAGGCCATGCTTAAAATAAGCAGTTGACAAAAAGACCTGGCTTTGTGCAGATTTTGTTTAACTGCACCTGCTTTAGCCCAAGTCTAAAGTTTTCACTCCTAGCATATTTTCTACTTAACTGTTTTCTTTCCTCCCCCCAGATCCCAGCCAGTTCTAAACATTCAGGGTAGGTCCACACACACTGTTTAGCTCGAAATAACACTGGTTATTTTGATTTAAAAAATGGTAGGTCCACACGACGTTCCCTTTTTTTTGAAATGAGGAGCTCCCTCATTTTGATATAAGGAAAGTTATCGTATATCATCGCATATAAGCCAAGATTTTTGTGCCTGAAAATTGGCTTCAAAACAGGCACTCAGCTTATACATGGGAGAATATGGTAGACAGCCCCAGCTTAGCAGTTTCCCTGACCATGCAGCAGGCCGGAGCCCCAGTGTTGCCGGGTGGCCATCTTGGGCAGTCTGCCGGGGCTGGAGGGGGAGTAAGGAGGGGACCCCAGCGTCTGGAGTGGACAAGTAAGGGGGCCCTGGGGGGTTTGGCCTGGAAACTGAGGGGGTGGGATTCAGGGAAGTGGTGGCAGGGACCGGGGGTTGGGGAAGGGGTCGGGGAGTCTAGGGAAAGTGATGGGAGGGCCCGGGGACTGGGGGGGGTGGTTCAGGGAGGCCAGGGAAGAGGCAGCAAGGCCCAGGGGTTTGGAGGGGGGGCCGGGGAGTCCAGGGAAAGGGGCAGGAGGGCTCGGCAGTTTCGGGAAGCCCAGGGAAGTGGCGACAGGGCCTGGGGGTTTGGGGAGGGGGTGCCTGGGAGGCTGGGAAGAGCAGCAGCAGGGATCGGGGGCTGATGGGGAAAGGGGTGGAAATGGTGTTGGGGAACAGGGGAGTTAACAGCAGGAAACTGAGAAGCAAGCAGGGGGCAGCAGTGAGGAAAGGGCAGAGCAGGAGGGCAGCAGGGGAGCAGGAGTGAGGAATGGATGGGGGGGGCAAGGGAGAAGCAGCAGCAGAGATTTGGGGGTTAGGGAAGCTGTCAGGAGCTCCAGAGGAAGCCAGCAGCACTGGGTGTGGGGGTTAGGGGCCAAGGCCAAATGGGGGCCTCGGCTTATACGCAGACCACCAATTTTTTCCCCTTTTTGGGTTCAGAATTGGAGTGTCGGCTTATGCCCGGATTGGCTTATACTCAAGAATATATGGTATATCAATATAATAAAACCTAGTATTATATCGATATGATGGTTAAATCGAAGTTGTTATTTTGAAATAACACAGTGCAGACATGTTATTTTGATTTAACACTTTTTGCCCTTCTCCTTCCCAGGTGCTTTCCTTTTTCTATATATTGGGTGGGGGCATGGTGCAGTGAGGGGGCCATGTTGCCACACCTCCCACAATGCCCCTCTCCTGAATCAAAATAGCAAGTCCTGTGTCTGGACATGCTATTTTGATTTGGATTTTTTTGGTGTGGACCTTTTAAATTGATTTAACTTAAATCTATTTTATTAAATCAATTTCGGTTGAATCGATTTAACTGCCTGTGTGTGGACATAGCCTCAGTGTTTTCAGGCTCATACAGCATCAGTATAACCAAATGTTGAAGTCTCTCTAGCAGCTGTTTGTTACCTGCATCATTCCTTTGGACTGCTTTGTAAGTGTCCTTCAAGACCCCTTTCAACATGAAAGAACAATTCTGCTGTCATGGGGATTTCAGAGGTTTTGAAGACAAAACCCTAACCTCATTCAGGATATCATTCTTGTGGAATCCTGTTAAGCTTTGAAAATCATCTCCCACGCAAACTTAAAGCAATGCAAGTTACACTGCTAGGTACAATGCTTCAGGACTTCTGTTTCCATGTGACATGAAGGGAGTGTCATTCAGCAACTTGATCACAGGCTACGTGCCAAGGAGAAAATAAAAGATACGAGCACAGGGGACTGTAACGTACACACAGAATATTCAGGCTTAATAAACCTGAAAGGAAGAAATGGATACTGAAGATGAAATTCTAAAAATGTTGAGGTACATCATGGGGACAGTGAGACTTCTATACCTGGCTGTAGCAATAGATTTTGAATGTCCTGACTGATAGTGTCTTGAAGAATTGAGAAACAGTGCTTCCAGAGGACTACGCTAGTGTTAGACTGTGAACAGAGAAATATACTTCAAAAGTTCTGAATCTTGCTTTCCTCAGATGCATGTGCATAAATACCTGCCCAGTTTGCACATGTTTACTGGGATTGCACCTACAAATTGCTCACTGTTTGCAGCCAGTTATCTGCATTTACAATCAGAGTTTTTCACATAAATTAAAGAAGCATTCCACTCTAAAAACCAAGGTCTGTTTCCAGAATGACTTAGAAACGCGTGTGTATGCTGAATGGGAAAGGCAGGGAGCTATCTCCAGGCTTGTCACGGCTTCAGGGACTGAGAACAATCTTTGGGAAATCTATGCTTTGAGGTGAAGACGCATGACTGCGTGAAGGCTATAGCTATTTCTAATGCACAAGTCGCATCCAGGGAGATTCAGAAGCAATCTCATTGTCTCTGCACCTGGGATGAATTCACATCACCTCCTCTGCTGGAGGGACAATGCTAGTTTAAGTGGACAAGCCCGAATTGCAACACCCCGGTTCTGTTCTCAGAGTGTCTCCTTTAAACCAAGAAATACTGCGTTCTAGAGACAGGCATGCAAAATTTCTCTTTTTGGGCACCACCTGGCCCTTTCCTGGAAGGAAGCTAGTATTATAGCACCATGGAGTTTCAGCATACCCTAGTAGTCTGGCCAGAAATAATACAAGAGATATCTTCTGTGTTTATTTGGAGGTAGTGTGTGTGTGGGGGGGTGTCTTCCAACCACTTAGGTTTGCATAGATGCAAAGAGAGGTTCAGCATCCAGCAGTGTGATTTAGTGGCTGGGGTACTGAACTGGTTCTCAGGAGACGTGGGTTCTTATTGCCCTGTTCAGTTATGGGGAAACTGGGCGTCCTTGAGCTAGTCCTCAACTTGAGTACTGTGTCCAGTTTTGGGTGCTTCATTTCAAAAAGGAGGTGGAGAAGCTGGAGAAAATCCAGAGAAGGGCAGCAAAAATGATTAGAGTTCTGGAACATTTGACCAGGGAGGGAAGATTGAAAATCGAGAAAAAAGGAGACTGAGGGCATATGATAACAGTTTTCAAATACCTAAAAGGTTGTTATGAGGAAGAAGAAGAAAAAATTATTCTCCATAATTGCAGATGATAGGACAGGAAGCGTCAGGCTTAAATTACAGCAAAGGCAGTTCAGCCTAGACATTAGGAAACATTTCCTAACTGTCAGGGTGATTAAACACTGGAATATGAGCTGTCATGGTCCCTTCCAATTTCTGTGTTTCTGTGATTGTATTCTATGATTCTAGTCACATCCAGCTTTGTGCCTCAGTTTTTTCACCTGTAAAACTGGACTATTGACACTGGTCTGCTTCGTCAAGTGCTTTGATAGCAACCGGTTAGAAGTGCTAGAAACAAGGAAGGTGACATTACTGCAACATCCATCAGACTGTTCTTGGCTGTCACATTGAACTAACGCTTATAAAATAAACACTCATCACTGAAAATATAGTCAGTAGATAAATATTTTACCTGAAGGAAATACTCAGCCTAACCCAAGTAGATAGTGCAACTCTAAAAAAAATGTACAATCTTTAAATTTTCATGTGTATGGCGCCTGTTTATTAACAGAAACATTAGCTCTTTGAATCAAATGTGCGTTGTTCGAGTTACGCATCCCATTTGTCACTAAGGTGCTCCGAGATAGCTAAATGTACAAGCAGCGACATCACAAGCATTTTAAATATAATTGGTGAGATGACTGCAAACAGGAGCTGCAGTGACGGTAAAAAAGCAGTCAGACTATACCCTTTGTGTTTGTTCATGTCTCTTATCAGTATAAGGGAATGTAACACGGCACTTCACAACTGCTGCAGTGATTGCTAAGTAGTTCAAGGTTGTACCAGAATGTCTGGAAATCAGAAGCTCACTGCCAAGACTTCACTTTGTTTCCAAGAAATATTTGGCATTAGAAACATTTTGTCTAGAAGCAGTGTATAGCACTTAGGTCAGCGGGAAGGATGGGGTTGTGGCCAAGGACTTAGGAGAGATGGGTCAATTCCCTGCCTGTCACAGAGTTTTCAGGTGAACTCGTACCTCAGTTTCCCCTGCCTAAAGTATGCTAGGAGGATAAATTAATTGTTGATCACTATAAGATTCCATTATTATCCCTTATTCATAAACTCTGCAGACTCCATGGTTTCTTCTTTTAGGATGATCTGTTCCACAGCTGGTCTCTGCTTGAAGAGTAAACTTTGGAGAAAGCCTGTGATCTGCATTTCAACTGAAGGAAAAATACAATTTCCATTTAAAAATAATGAAAAGCAGGCCAACTTTTTGCAGAGCTAAAAGACATTTCTAACAGGTCAAACTGACTGTATAGAAAGGGCTTTTACTGAGATATATGCTTTGCAAAATTTCAAAATAACTATTTTTTTCGATTCTGTAATTGTGGCACAATGGCCTCTGGTGGCCAGAACCACATGGTGCTAGACATTACAGTGACAGTTTTTCTGTACAGGGCTGAGCTAGCAGAACAAAAAGTCCTGCAGAGGGTTAGTTAAGTGCTCTCTCTGTTTACTGTGTGGCTCTCCTGGGAAGGTGATCAAAGAAGAGAAACTTCTTGCCTTCTTAGTACATAAATAGCAAAGCTGGTTTTTTAGGGCTATTCACAACAGCTTAGTTCAACTTGTTCCTTGAAGGGACCCTGTCCACTAAAACGTTTGTCTAAATGGATGGATTACACCAAATCCAGTTCTGGCATGTATGTTCACAGATTCTTTGTTTTGACAGCATCATGATGGCTCAATTCCTCTCATGTGCTATCCTCCCAATAACGACTGACTGCTTAACTACTAACATGATGCTTAAAGAATAAATGGATTAGATGCAATTTATAAAGCAAATTACCTATGAGTGTACAGGGACATTAAAGCATCTTCTCAAAAAGCAAATTATTTTACCTATTATGCAAATAAAGGCATAGATTATCAAAACAGAATTCCGTAACTGCCTTGCATTACAGTGTAATGAGGGTAACTGTTTCCTCTGTGGGGAGTTTCTGTTGTTACACTTTTAGACAAGGAAATGGATTAGTCTGTTTCACTCTTGCACACAGTGAAATTTATACCAGGGTTCCCATGTAGTGGAATAATAATGTGACAGTTTGGGTTATGAATGAAGTGGAAGAATTCTTATCTGTGGAGGGGCAGAGCACAGGAAGAGAATCACAGAATCATAGAATGATAGGGTTGGAAGGGACCTCATAGGTCATCTAGTCCAACCCCCTGCCAGAGGCAGGACCCCTCCCACTAAACCATCCCAGTCAGGGTTTTGTCCAGCCGGGCCTTAAACACCTCAAAGATGGAGACTCCACTACCTCCCTCGGCAGCTCATTCCAAGACTTCACCACCCTCCTGGTAAAAAAGTTGTTCCTAATATCCAGCCTCGACCTCCCTAACCACAACTTGAGACCATTGCTCCTCATTCTGTCCTCGGTTACTACCGAGAACAGTCGAGCTCCATCTTCCTCAGAGCATCCCTTCAAGTAGTTGAAGGTTGCTATCAAATCCCCCCTCCATCTTCTCTTCTGCAGACTAAATAAGCCTAATGCTTTCAGTCTTTCCTCATAGGGCTTGTGCTCCAGCCCTTTAATCATTTTGGTTGCCCTCTGCTGGACTCTAATTTGGGTTCTAATTTATCTAGGTCTCCCTGAATCCTGTCCTTGCCCTCCAACGTGTCTACTGTTCCCCCCAGCTTGGTGTCATCCGCAAACTTACTGAGAGTGCAGTCTATTCTATCATCCCGATCATTGATGAAAATGTTGAACAGAACCAGCCCCAGGACTGACCCCTGGGGCACACCACTCGTGACTGGCTGCCAGCTAGACATGGAACCATTGATTCCTACATGCTGAAACCATTGATCTAGCCAGTTTTCTATCCACCCTATAGTCCACCTATCCAACCCATACTTCCTTAATTTGCCAATGAGAATGCTGTGGGAAACTGTATCAAAAGCCTTGCTAAAATCAAGGTATATCACATCAACGGTTCTTCCTGCATCCAGAAAATCAGTCATCTGCTCATAGAAGGAAATGAGATTGGTCAGACATGATTTACCCTTGGTAAATCCATGCTGACTGTTCCTGATCACTTTATTTTCTTCTAAGTGTTTGAGGATGGATTCTTTGAGAATCTGCTCCATAATTTTTCGAGGGATTGAGGTGAGGCTGACTGGTCTATAATTCCCCGGATCCTCCTTTTTCCCTTTCTTGAAGATAGGTACTATATTTGCTTTTTTCCAGTCCTCTGGCACCTCCCCTGTTCGCCATGAGTTTTCAAAGATAATGGCCAACGGTACTGCTATCTCATCAGCCAGCTCCCTCAGCACCCTCGGATGCAGTTCATCCGGCCCCATGGACTTGTGCACATCTAGTTTCTTTAAGCAGTCCCTAACCTGACCTTCTGTCACCAAGGGCCTCTCTTCTTCTCCCCAGTGTAAGCGGGGGGATGGACCCGCTCTTGTGGGGAACTTCCCAGACTTTGTATACCACCCCGGTGAAGGTGGGTAGCAAAAGGATCTGAGTCCCTGCTCCCACTTCCTTTACCCCAAGGCCTGCCTGACCTCAAAGGCTCCCCTCCCAATCTCCTGTTTGGAGGAGTCTCCGTAACCCCGACAAGGCTGGGCCCCAGGATTCCTGGGGGCTTGACCCCCACTCTTATCGTGGTCTCTCAGGACAGGGCTGGGGTGTCCCCACTCCGGGGTGCTGACCACACTGACCACTCTTCTGGCCCACCAGTTACTATAGACACTATATACAATTTATTTAAGCATACAGAAATAAAAAGAATAACCCAATAAGAAAATAGAAAAAAAGTGGAAAAAGGTGAACAGTAAACCCCCAGCACCGCTGCCTGGTGTGGGAGCACTACAAACAGAGTCTCTGGGGCCTGAGGAACAGTCTCACAGTCTGTCCTCCACGTTGCAAGCCCTCTGCCCAGGCCTGGCTGTGACTGGATGATCCAGGGGGCCAGATGCAGGCTCCGGCTGTGGCCACACGTCCCCAAGCTCCAGGGGCAGGGCCCTTCTTCTTAGCGTCAGCCCCTCTTCACTGCTCCCCAGCTGCTCCCCACACCCAGCTCCAGACGGCTGCAACTCCGGCTCCCAGCTGCTGCTCGGGTTCAGTGGGGCTCCCCTGGCCCTCCTGCTGTGGGGCTGCACCGATGAGCTCAGCACCTTGGGCTCCTTCTCTGGCCTCCTGCCCCAGCTTCAGGCACCTCTGGCTCTGTCACTGCCTCCAGCTCTGCTCTGCTCAGCTCCACTTGGCTCTCTGCTGGTCCAGCTGCTGTGGGTCCCCTCTGCCCAAATCAGCTCAGCCTGGCCTCCCTTCCTGGGTCCTCTGGCTCCCAGCTGCTGGCGGCTTAATGCTTCCTCCTTAGCTCGGCCCCACACACACACACACACACACACACACACTGGCTTGCCCAGGCGTGTCCAGCCTGCAGTTTCAGCTCAGGGGCGGGGGAGCACTTTCAATCCATCAGGCCATCCTGGGACACTGGCCTCTCCCGCTGGCCCTGGGGCTGTTTCAGAGTCCTGCTTCCAGGTGGGAGTGGCCAGTCAAAAGGCCCATTCGCTCTCAGTAAGGGGCTATCAGTCCCCTTACACCAGTCTACCGTACCTAGTGTAGTGGGCTGGGAGCTGACCCTGCTTGTGAAAACTGAAGCAAAAAAAACATTGAGCACTTCAGCTTTTTCTTCATCCTCTGTCACGAGGATGCCTGCCCCATTCAGCAAGGGACCTACACCATCCCTGATCCTCTTTTTGTTACTAATATACTTGTAGAACCCCTTCTTGTTATCCTTTACATCCCTCGCTAGCTGCAGCTCCATTTGTCCTTTGGCCTTTCTGATTTTATCCCTGCAGTCCCTAGCAATATCTTTATATGCCTCCTTGGTCATCTGACCAAGCTTCCACTTCCTGTAAGCTTCCTTTTTATGTTTAAGCTCAGTGCAGAGTTCTCTGCTAAGCCATTCGGCTGCCTCACATGTTTGTTCTTTCTCCTAATTGGAATGGCAACTTCCTGTGCCCTTGGCAGGGTTTCTTTAAAATATAACCAGATTTCTTGGACTCCTTTCCCCTTCAGATTAGCTTCCCAAGGGATCCTGCCCATCAGTTCCCTGAGGGAGCCAAAATCTGCTCTTTTGAAGTCCAGGGTTTTTGATTTGCTTCTTTCCTTCCTTCCTTTAATCAGCATCCTGAACTCAACCATGTCATGGTCACTACTGCCTAGCTTGCCATTTACCTCTACGTCCCTGATCAATTCTTCGTAGAAGAATCGTAGAAGAGTAGGGATGGAAGAGTGCACTAAGAGGTCATCTAATCCAACTCCGGCTCAAAGTAGGACCACCTCCAATTAAATCATCAGCCACTCACCTTAAAAATTTACTTCTAGTCCATGCCCCCTCTCAGTTCTCTCTCTCTTCTCCAGACTAAAGAAAACCATTTTATTCAGTCTTCCCTCAAAGGTCAGGTTTTTCAGAACATGAATCACTTTTGTTGTTTTCCTCTGGACTTTGTACAATTTGTCCACATCTCTTCTGAAACGTGGTGCCCAGAACTGGACAAAGTACTCCAGCCAAAGGCTTATCAGTGTAGAGTGTCTGTCTTACAACACTCCTGCTAATAAATCCAAGAATGAAATACATTTTTTTGCGGTGTTATTATAATTTTGACTTTTTTTTTTTGAGATACACTATGGTGCCCAGATCCCTTGCCTCAGTACTCCCTCCCTAGGCAGTCATTTCCCATTTTGAATGTGTTCAACTGATTGTTCCTTCTTAACTGACAAGTCCCAGAGGGGTAGCTGTGTTAGTCTGTGTACAGCAAAACCAAGAGTCCTGTGCCACCTTAAAGACTCTCATACTTCTTTGGGTATAAGCTCTCATGGGCTTCAGATGCATCTGACAAAGTGGATTGGAGCAGATGAAAACTTATGCCAAAAGAAATGTGTTAGTCTTCATGGTGCCACAGGACTCACATTGTTTCTTCTTAATTGAGGTATTCTGGAGTACCAAGGTTGAGTTTCATTCTTTTTATTTTAGGCCCTTTCTTCAGTTTGTCTGGGTCATGCTGAACAAACTAAGTGTACCCTGCTGCATTATCTAATTAACCAATGACAGTGAACAGCACTGGACACAGGACAAATCCCTGTGGGACCCCACTCAATATACCTTTCAAGCTTGACTGTGAACTACTGATAACATCTCTCTGGAAATGGTTTTCCAGCCAGTTATGCACCCAATAGATCGGAGCTCCATCTAGATTTGTATTTCCCTAGATTTTGTTTGGGATGGTCATAACCAACAGTATCAAAATACTTACTAAATGTAAAATATACCACATCTGCTGCTGCGTCTTCATCCCCAGAAGATGTGAAAAGGGCAAATATAATATCAATCTATAAGAAAGGGACTAAGGACATCTTGAAGATTTACAGACCAGTCAGCTTAATGTCAGAACAAGGAAGATAATGGAGCAAATAAACAGTTTGCACACACCTAGAAGGTAAGGTGATATGTAAGTCAATATGGATTTCTCAAGAATGAATCATGTCTCACCAAGGTTGACAAATAATTGATCTGTTATAAGCATTGCTACAGACGGACACTACTTTCATAAACAGCTTCAGTAACGTCCGATGATCACTAGGGTAAACTTACAAAAGTGACCAATGATTTGAGTGTCTGCACTTTTGAGTGCTCAATTTGAGACAATTTAAAGAATCTTGATTTTTTCAAAACATGGATGCTCAGAATTGTGAAAATCGGGCCCCTCTTAAAACATCAAATCACTCTGGAAATTCTCGGTCACTGCCTCAGTTTGCCTTTTATTGTATATGCTGTAAACAGTCATAGTCAATAATTCAGATTCATTTATGCAAGCATGTCTTCTCTTTGATTTTGAAGCACTTTATCCCCAGTCTGTCTTTTCTCCTTTTAACAGCTTATCTCAGCATAATTAATCTAGAATAAAGTAGAATGAATTTAAAGCTGATTGGCTGTTCCTGATTAATTCCTTGTGTAACCCCATTTATTCTTGAGTAATGCTGCCTTATTTTGAATTAATTCATTTAAAATAGTGGTTTAAAATAATCTGGAATAAAGTTTTCTGGAATTGGAGTATGAACACAGAGTTAATCAGGATTAGTACCCTAAGTATACTTCTTGAAAAATTCCAGAGGGGCAGCTGTGTTAGTCTAGTAAAGCAAAAAAAAAAAAGCAAGGAGTCTTGTGGCACTTAAAGACTAAGGGTATGTCTACACTTACAATTTAGTGTATTAAATTAGTGCATGTCCACACTTGCTTTCATTAGGTCGAACTAAGGAAACCCCAGTTCATATCTATAAAAACCTCCCTTAAATTCGAATTAATCCAGTGTAGCTGTGATTAACCACAGCTTGATTTTTCCCTCTGCAATATCGCCCTCTGCCTGATTCGAACGTGCAAGTCTTGTGCATAGACATGCTAGTTCAAATTAGGGTTTCTAGTGTGGCTGTGTTAATTTGAATTAACTTAATTCAAACTAAAATTATTAGTCCGGAGTGATTAGTTCAGATTCAGTTAATTCAAACAAACCTTCTAAGTGTAGACATACCCTAACAGATTTATTTATCGCCTGAGTTTTCATGAGGGAAAATCCCACTTTGTCAGATGCTTTGAAGTGGGGTATCTTACAGAATGGGGTGAAAGATCCCCCTTTTCAAAGCATCTGACAAAGTGGGATTTTTCTTCCACAAAAGCTCATGCAATAAATAAATCTGTTAGGGTATGTCTACGCTTACAATTTAGTTCGAATTAAGGAGGCTTAATTAGAACTATATTAGTGCATATCTGCAATAGCTTTCATTAGTTTGAACTAAGGCAAGCCTAATCTGAATCTATAAAACTTCCCTTAAATTCAAATTGATGGGTAATTCAAACTGATTAGTTTAAATTAACCCAATGTAGCTGTATTCGTTCAAACTGTTAGTTCGAATTAATCACAGCTAGATTTTCCCTATGCAATAGCGGCCCCTAGTTGAGTCGGACATGCTAGTTTGAACTAGGGTTTCTAGTGTGGCTGTTTTAATTCGAATTAATAATTATTAGTTCGAATTAATTAGTTCAAATTTAGTTAATCTGAACTAACCTTCTAAGTGTAGGCATAGCCTTAGTCTTTAAGTGCCACAAGACTCCTTGCTATTTTTTTTTTAGAAAATATTAGAGATGGCAATTTCCCAACTAAAAAATTGTTGTATCCAGGAGAAGCGAAGTCTATAGCAGACCTTTTCTTGTCAGATCATGGAACCAAAAATAAATGGTAATTTAAGCAGGAGTGTTGCTGCCCAGGGGAAGGACCTGGGGCACCAGCCCAGGCCACGTTCCCTGACCGCAGGCCACGCCCCCGGCCGGGGACAGGGCTGGGAGCGGCCACCATGGCCATGGGTAGCTGGACCCCAGATCTCCGGCCTGATCAGGCCAGAGACTGGGAGAGGTGGGGCGCCGCAGGACCCGGAGCACTGGAACCGGGATTTGGGGGATAGGCCCTGTGTGCCCGGTGCCAGCGATGCCCCTGAATTTAAGTACAAGTGACCATTACTTGATCACATTTCTAATATACAAATACAATTAAATCCAGATGATTGATTGTGTGTGTGCAGGAAATCCATAAAGGAACAAGGGCATAAGCAGATATCTATGACTGGGAGAGCCGATGATAGTAAGAGGAAATTTTTCAAATGTATTAGGACTAAAAAAACCCTACTAATTGTATTTGTTCATTACTAGAGGTAAAAATATCAATAATAATGCAAAGAAAACAGAATTCCAGGAGGAAAAAAAGAGGTAGTCCTATATAACATGTTTTCCATTCCATTAGTATCTCAGGATGAGTTTAAATAGCTACTGTATAGTTAGACATTTTTAAATCAGCAGGTACAGATAACTTGCACCCTAGAGTTTTAAAACATATCTATGGGGCTCCCTGGATCATTAATATTTTCCCTCCCCACCCCACTCCCAACAAGCCTAGGAATACTGGGGGAAGTTCATGAAGACTGGAAGAAAGCTAATATTATGCCAAGGTTTAAGAAGGATAAAATGGGATGACCCGGTAATTATAGGCCTGTCAGAGTGAAATTGATCCCAGGCAAAATAAGAGAGTGGCTGATATGGCACTTGATAAATCAAGAATTAGGGTAGGATAGTATAATTAATGCAAATCAACATGGGTTTATGGAAAATCGATCCTGTCTGTGACCCTGGGCCAGGAAGGTTTGAGCCTAGAAGACTGAAATAACCCCAAATTCAGGACATGTTTAAAGATATTAAAATGGTAATTAGAAGCATTCACTGTAAATAGCTCAGATTTTGAGGTTGTCCTGCGTTGTTAAGAGTGTGGAAGTAGATGTATGTCTAATTACCTATAATCTTGCTAGTGATTATCAATGCAACCAAGTAATTTCTGTCTGTCAGTCTATTCTGTTAGTCAAAAATCAAAAGAAGCTGTTAATGTTTTGTTTGAATGTAAATATAGCAATTCTTTTATTTTTATTTCTCTTGGAAGTTTAAATAGTAAATTCCTAGAAATGGTTGTAAATTGCCTTTTGCTAGCGGAGCTAGTTGCCAGAGTGCTCAAAATACTTCAAGGCCTCAAGGAGTTATTTATTATGTGGCCAAGGATTACCCACTGGGATCTTTGCTGTCAAGGGAAGGTCAGAGCTTGCTAAGAGACTATCAAAGAAGCCCCAGGCTTGGTTTTTTATTTATTTATTTATTTAAAAAAAGAATCTCAGATCTGCCCAGGCTCTGGCAGGGGAAGGTTTGGATCTCGACACTGGGATCCCAGCACCAGCTTGGAGTCACTGTGCAAATTCTCATGGGAGAATTTGAACAAACTCTGCACATGGACTATTTAGTCTTCATTTCCTGCTTCATTTCTTTGGACTGGATTTCTAACAAAGAAACTCTAAGCAAACACCAATGACTCCAAGCTGCCTGGATCATTTTCAGAGGCTTTTTACAGATAAAGAATTTTGCAATTCAGGTATCATCTCTGCTGTGGAACTGACCTAAGAACCTTGTATTGCTTTGTCTCTGTAATGATCTCTCAACTATTTCTCCGCTTCCTTAAAAAAAATAGTTCTGTTAATAGGCATTGAGTGTGACACACGGCACCTCTTGTGGTGTAACTGTATCATCCATGTTCACCTGTATGATGTCATTGCGTACTATTTAATGCAAAGTATGTCGTGTAAGATGCCTTTTGAGTGCTCATGGCATATTGAACATTATTATTCTAGAAATGTGTTTGTTGCATCCTCATGCACAGTTATGAGACTTTAGTATCTGCTGTTCCCAAATGAGTGTTTCAGAGCCAGAAGCAGATTCAGGCAAAATGAGGAACAGTTTGTGCCTCACTAAGGCATGTATAAATCAAAGCAATGGACTAACCTAAACTTTGATATGGGGACACTCACTGATGTAAGTATGGAGGAAGATGCACATAGGTGTAGTTCGTCACTTGACCGTGAAGGAGGAGGGAAACGAGGGCCCGGGGTGGGTGAGGAAACATGTTTAAAAGGAGAGACATTTTGCAGTCTCTCTCTTTCCAACTCCATCGACAAATTCCATCAAGCAACAGAAAGGCTGATCATGAGGGAGGACCTAGATGGAGGCAGAACAAATAGCTTGTGGTGAGAATCATCTAAGACTGTTAGGCTGCTGAACATATTAAGCTTAGTTTAGCATGTCATTTGCCTTTATTTCCTTCTGATCAAATCTGACCTGCTTCCCACTGACTTATAATCACTTACAATTTTTCTGTACCAAGTAAATTGCTTTTATCTAAAGCAGTGCATGTGGTTTAAGCCAGTGATTTTCAAACTTTTTCACAGGACACAGTTTAAAAAAAAAATTATGCCCATGACCCAACAATTACATCTTTGAGCAATGCATTCCAGTCTTTTGGTGGTGGCAGTGGGGGTGCCGCATCCCAGTAGCTGAGGGTCTACTACCCAGTACTAGGTCCCAGCTTGTGGTTTGAAAATCACTGGTTTAAAGTATGTTTAAGACTTCATTTGAAGTGACATGGCTGGGGCATATCAATGTCTTTCATAAATTGATATGCTGTGGGCAGCCCTAAACGTTGTAAGATGGCAGTTCCTAAGGTTACATGTGGGACTGGTGGTGTTGGCTGGGGTCCTATCAGTGCATGATCCTGAATGGTGGGTCAGAAGCACTCACTCATCCAGTTGAAAGGAGATTTTTTCCATAGGTGCTGCATGGATAACCCAGGAATGGGGGGTTCACACAGTGGGCCTTGGTAAGATAGGCTCCAGGAATGAGGAGCTGGGTTGACACAGCAATATGCTCATCCAGATTGCAAAAGAGAAGATCACACTGATGCTAAGTGTGTATTTGACCTGTTTGGTAATGTGTTGAGTCCTATGGGATAGATAGAAATTTTTTATATATGATGGATAAGGATTTTCAGTAATCTCCATCATATTGGAATTGGCTCTCTGGGTATTAGACAGAAAGTTGGATGACTATAAGGAAACTATGTTCTTATCTTCTGAAAAACCAGTGAGGTGATCAGCATCTGTCTGTTGTTGGCTTGGTATGTTTTATAGAAGAATTAGCGCTGGTGAATAAGGTTTGCCTGCCCCATTTGTTGCAATTTTGTCCTGTGTAAGCTGTCTCAATATGGCTCCACTAGAGTGCAATATCAGGCTGTCAAGCTAACTTCATACCTGCTTTTGATGAGATTGTAAATTTGGTTAATAAAAGTATTGGTGCTGATGTCATGCACTTAGAATTCTGTAAGTAATTTGGCTTGGTGCTGAATGACATTTTGATTTAAAAAAAAAAAAAAAGCCTAGAAAGTTACAAAATTACCATGGCAGGTATTAAATGCATGAAAAATCGCCTTACTGAGAGGTCTCAAAATATAACTAAATGGGGATTTATTAAGTGGGTATGTTGCTAATGGGCTCCACGTGGATTAGTTCTTGGCCCTAGCAATTTAATTTTTTATTTAATGGCCTTGAATAAAACATAAAATCATCCCTGATGAGGTTTACAGATGACCCAAAAATTGTGGGAGTGGTAAATAATGAAAGGATATTTATCAACGCAGAGACATCTGAATGGCTTGGTAAGCTGGGTGTATGTAAACAATTTTAATTTTTATATGGCAAAATGTGAATGTATACATCTAGGAACAGAGAATGTAGGACTCATTTCATTTTTTAAATGCACATAGTCTATCCTGGGAAGCAATGACTATCAAAAAGATTGGGGGGTTGTGTTGGATAATAATCTGAACTTGAGTTCCCAGAGTGATACTGTGGCCAAAAGGGCTAACATGATTCCAGGATGCATAAACAAGAGAATATGAAGCAAAAGTAATGAGTTATTTCATTTATGTGTTTGGTACTCTGTAATTGCTACTTGAAGGCCATCTCCATATATGTTGCACATAATTCAACAAGGATGTTAAGAAATTGAGAGGGTTCAGAAAAGTCTTAAGAAACACTAAAAAAAACCCCAAGCAGTCCTGTGGTACTTAAAGACTAACAAATGTATTTGTCCTATGAGCTTTTGTGGGATAAAATACCACTTCATCAGATGCTTTGAAGATTGGGGAACTTACAGAATGGGAGGAAATAAATGTAGGGAAGTGTAAAATCATGGGATTAGGTCACACTGTAACAACAAATCAAAGGATTTGTTAAGATTCAGACAGAATATAGAAGGGAACAGAATATAGAAGGAGATGAGGTTAAATCACCCTTTGTAATGAGAAAAAAAATCCAAACTCCTTATGTAGCTCTGAGGAACCAGTCAGATTTGCAAATTAATTTCAACTCTGCAAGTTCTCTTTGAAGCCTTGAGCTGTTATTCATTCGTCTGAGCACAGCCATTAGTAAATCATCAATGCAGTGATCAGGAAGATTGAAATGCTGACCCACTGGTTTTTGAATGTTATGGTTTCTGATGTCATTTTTGTGCCCATTTATTCTTTTGTGTAGAGACTGTCCTGTTTGTCCAAAATATAGGGCAGAGGGGCATTTCTTGCACATGATGGCATAAATCACATTGGTGGATGAGCAGGTGAATGAGCCTGTGATGGAGTAGCTGGTTTTATTAGGTGCTGTAGCAGTGTCTTTTGTGCAAATATGTGGGCAAAGTTGGCAGTGTGGTTTGTTGCAGGGATATGTGCCTGCTTTAATGGTTCTGCTGTTAGGTTTATAATTGCTGGTGAGTATCTGTTTAAGGTTGCGGGAAGCTGTCTGTAAGTGAAGAGAGGTCTGTCTCCCAAGGCTTGAGAGAGTGAGGGATGGTCTTGTAGAATAGGCTGTAGATCCCTGAGGATGTGCTGTAGAGGTCTGACTTGGGGGTTGTGGGTAACGACTAGTGGCATTCTGTTGATTTCCTTCTTGGGCGAAGAAAGATCCTTGATAACGTACTGTAGAGCAGTGGTTTTCAAACATTTTCTTGGGACCTGATTGAAAAAATCATTTATGCCCATGACTCAACAAGTACAGCTTTCAGCCATGCATTCCAGTCTTTTTGAGGTGGCAGCAAGGGGCACTGTGATACAGTACCTGTGATTCTGTGACCCAGTACTGGGTGCCGACCCATAGCTTGAAAACCACTGGACTAATTGATCGCAGTGGTCTCTTCTGGCTTTGGAATCTATGAATTTGAAGTATAACAGCTATATTAAGATCTGGGTGCCACTTGTTTGTGAACTCTAGCAATTCTTCTTTGCCTATATGAATACATGTTCAAGGGGTCTGAAGCCATGGCCAAGGGCGTAGATGACCAGGGCCAGGAACATGGTCAGTTTGTTGACACTGCAAAGTTTTTTGCATTCCTCTCAATGTCCTTCTCTATAAAACGGTATAGTGAATCACAGATAATTCCCATAAAGACAATAGGAATTGTGTATACTGGGGATTCTTTTGATCCAGCACTGTACCATGTATTTCCTTCACAAGAGAAAGCACATCATCCTTAGAGATTCCTTCCTTGGTGTCTGTGATAGTGGTGGGTAATCTATTCCTCAGCTTGAGACAGCACTCTTCATCTGAAGTGTCGTTGGCTTGACAGAAGATTGGCTGGCAGGTGTGACAGCTCATCACCTTTGCTGTGCTCTGCCTCTTTACAGAATTGTATAGAATAGAAATGAGCTGAAAGTAAGAGCATTAAGTAAAGATGCAATTCCTTGTTTCAGTTCAAAATGGAACGTAACAAGTAATGATCTGTCAGCAAAGTTAAATGTCTACCACAGAGGTAGGTATGGAACTTCCATATTCCAAAGATGAGGCTTGTCGCTCTTTGTGCATAGCTCATCTGATGAGGAGGGAATGTTTGTGATTCAAAGGCAAGTGATTTTCCCATGCCATTAGGCAAAATGTGGGAAAGGAGCCATTCACTCCATTTGGTGAATTACATGTTGACAAGTTGTTCCACTTGGTAAAGTATCACAATTGCGATGGTAGTGAAACATAGAAGTGTATAAGAATGTAGGCTGATGTCAACTGTTTCTTTGGTTCCTGAAAACAAACAAGGAAGCCTGTGGCATTTTAAAAGACTAACAGTTTTATTTATTGCATGGGCTCTTGTGGGAGAAATCCCACTTCATCAGATGCTTGAGAATGGAAAACTTTCTGTATGAGAGAGCAAAATAAATCCAGTGAAATCTGAGTGACAGGTTCAGGTCAAACTATTTCAGCAAATGAAATAAGTTGTTTAGATTCAAACAGTGTGGAAAAACATATAAGAAGATTGGGAGCTTGGGAGAGGTGAAAATCATGGTTTGTAATGAGAAAGCCAGCCCGTATCTCTAGTCAAACCCAAGTTAATGGTCTCAGATTTGCATATGAATTCTAGCTCTTTAGTTTCTCTTTGAAGCTTTGATTTAGAATTAACTTGTTTGGGCACTTCAAAGGAGGTGTCTTTCAGGGAGACTGAAGTGTTCTCCTAAAGACGGGAGCTATTCCAGCTGCAGTCGAATTTTTTGTGCATGCAAAGCAAAAAGTTCATACAGATTCTTTAACAGCAGTACTTCGTGTCTATGCACATCTGTCATTTTTACAGTGGGATATAGCTTTACCCACTGGAGGCGTTACCATCTAATGCATCCAAAAATCCATCAGTTAAGTCTTTCATGAACAGGCCTCTGGCCTGATTCACTGTGTGGCCAGGAAAAAGACATTAAGCTGCTGAATGTGTAAAATACCCAGAAAAAAGGAGTGATCAAGTTGGCACTGACATTGGAAACCATAATGTCAGTCTTCAAACAGAGATTTTCTTTACATAGCACAACAATTCTATTGGCCTATAGAGTGAATAATCTGCCTGTTAGCGCATCAGGCTGTAGTGACTGTTACAGTCCATCCAGTTAATAATCTACATTGTCCAAACTCCCTCAACACCTTTCTCTGTCTATGAATCACCTTCTTTAAATCAAAAAAAATCAGAGTAATTAAAGAGATGGTTGAGACTTATGGATTCCCCTTTATCAGTTTGTTCCTTATGGCTCAGATCAGTCTTAAATAGGGATTAGAATGCAGGCTCTGCCTTCTGTCTCTCTTTTTCTCTCTCAACTTGCAGGGGGAAATAATACAATTTTTAAAATATAATAACCATTTTCTGCAGTTGGTGTGAGACAATGGAATGCCTGGAAACATTAGTGTTGTGAAAACTGCTTTTTAAAAAACCTACAGTGAGATCTGGTCAGAGAAACACAACTGGAACCATATTCTGTTAAAAGACTCAGTTCTGTGAAGACTGAAACACTTCATGGAATCAAGTCAATTCCATCAAAATTTCATTTTGAAAGAAAACCAGGAAAGTTTATGACTGTGTGAAAGTGTTTTGTTTTGGAATGAAACATTACAATTTTTCACTCTGAAATTCTCTTAATACAATACAAAATAGGTGGAGGAGTAGCATTATATGTAAAACAGCTCTATAATTGCTCATAGCTCCACTATGAAAGTGGAGACAAGCTTGTTGAAAGTCTCTAGGTTAAATTTAGAGCAGAATGTAACAAGGAGGATATGGTGGTGGGTGTCTGCTATAGAGAACCAGACCAGAAGGAGCAGGCGGATGAGGCTTCCTATGGACAACTAGCAGAAGTTTCCAGATCACAGGCCCTGGTTCTCATGGGGGACTTCAAATACCCTGACATCTGCTGGGAGGGCAATACAGCGGTGCACAGACTAACCAGGAAGTTTTTGGAGAGTGTTGAGGACAACTTCCTGGTACAAATGCTGGAGGAACCAACTAGGGGCCTTAAATATCTTGACCTGATGCTCACAAACGGAAAAGAATTGATTGGGAAAGTAGAAGAGAATGGCAGGCTGCAGCAATGACCATGAGATGGTAGAGTTCAGGGTACTGATCAAAGGAAGAAAGGAAAGAGGCAGAACACAGACCTTGGACTTTGGAAAAGGATTTTGGCTCCCTCAGGGAACTGATGGGCAGGATCCCTTGACAGGCTAATTTGAAGGGGAAAGCCATCCTAGAGAGCTGGCTGTATTTTAAAGAAACCCTGCTAAGGGTATAGGAAGATACCATTCTGATGTGCAGAAAGAAGAGCAAATGTGGAAGTTGCCCACTGTGGCTTAACAGAGAACTCTACAGCGAGGTGAAACACAAAAGGGAATCTGACAAGAATTGGAAGCTTGGACAGATGACTAGCGACGTGTATAAAGATATTGTTTGGGCCTGCAGGGACAAAATCAGGAAAGCCAAAGGGTAATTGCCATTGCAGCTAGCAAGGGATGTGTAGGATAACAGGAAGGGGTTATCCATGTATATTTGTAACAAGAAGAGGATCAGGGATGGTGGAGGTCCCTTACTGAATGGGGCAGGTACCCTTGTGATGGATGATGTGGAAGAGGCTGAAGTATTCGCTGCTGTTTTTACCTCAGCCTTCACAGGCAGGGTCAGCTCCCAGGCTACTATACTGGGCAACACAGAATGGAGAGAAGGGGAGCGGCCCATGGTGATGGAAGGTCAGTTTTGGGTCTACTTAGAGAAGTTGGATGTGCACAGGTCTATGGGGCTGGAGGAACTGAATCCAAGGGTGCTGAGGAAGTTGGCCAATGTGATTGCAGATTGTAGCCATTATCTTTGAAAACTCGTGGCCAACAGGGAAGGTCCCAGATGATTGGGAAAAAAGCAAATATACTACATATCTTTAAGAAACGGAAAAAGGAAGACCCGAGGAACTAGACCAATCAGCCTCACCTCAATCCCTGGAAAAATCAGGGAGCAGGTCCTCAAAGACTATGTCTACATTGCCAATTTAGTTTGAATTAAGGAAGCTTAATTCAAAATAAATTGGTTCCAGTCTACATTAGCCTTTCCTTAGTTCATACTAAGGAATGTTTAGTTCATACTAGTAAGTACCGGCACTTAGTTTGAGCTAAGCACTTAGTTCAAGTGCTAGTTCAAATAAAACACGATGTAGACTCAAACTAACCCTTAGTTCAAACTTAAAAAGTTTGAACGAAGAGCAATTAGTTCAAACTAATGAAGTGTACTTGTTCAAACTAACATTGTTAGCTCAAAATAATAAGTTTGAGGTTAGTTTGAGCTAAGCTTAAACTTATTCGTTCGAACTAAAAGGTTCAAACAAACTTTTGCCAGGGGGCACATAGCCAAAGAATACATTCTGAAGTACTTGGAGGAAAACAGAGTGATCAGGAACAGTGAGCATGGATTCACCAAGGACAAATCATGCCTGACCAATCTGATTGCCTTCTATGACAAGATGACCGGATATGTGGATGTGGGAATAGCTGTCGGTGTGATATACCTCAACTTTAGCAAAGCTTTTGATACAGATTCCCACAGCATTCTTTTCAGCAAGTTAAGGTAGTATAGTTTGGACAAATGGACTATGCAGGGGTGGCCAAACCTATGGAACTCAAGAGCCGCACAAATCGATTAGTAAACCTTCAAGAGGCACACTGAGGCATATAACCACATAGTTTTACCTACTCCAAAATTCCTAAGCTTAAAATTCATTGCACACTTTAATTTTATCATAAAAACAGGGCAAATATTGATCCTACTAATTTCAGATTCTAATAATTACATAAGGTTACCATGAAAGGTATGCCTCTACAATAAAAACTTAGCTGTCACTGGATGTAGAACACTACAGGCTAGTGGCAAGATTTTTAAAATCTGGGCAGTGACTTGCCAATGCAGTATGTAAAAGCTCTCTCGGGTGGTGATCTCTAAGTATTGCACAATGTTTCAATTTTGCAAATTTCATTGTGGAATACAATGCTTCACAGCAGTTAAGTTCTGCCAAAAACTGAAAGTAATGTACATTCAGTTTTAAACTTTTCTCCTTTGTATTTTCATTTCTCAGTTTTCCATGCCATGTTTAGGACTTGTAAAACACGATTTTATTTTAACAAAGAGTAAACTGCATTAGGGCCTATGAGAAAATTTAAACAGGCTGCTGGTTCCCCGACCATGCCACGCTCCCCCCCACCCCTGTTGCTGCTTTTCTTCCATCTCTTACCATGCTGCTGCATCTCTGCTCTCCCTGACCATGCCGCACTTCTGCCCTCCCCATGCCACAGCTTCCCTGCCAGCTCCAACCTTGCCATGATTTCCCCACGTCTCTGACCGTGCCATGCTTCCATGCTGGCCAGACCATGCTGCCGCTCCCCTGCCAGTGTAACCTGCTAGGGTGGGCTCAAATGCATTCACCTGCCCCTCTCTAGTGCCCCACAGAGAGACCACTGCAGAAAGCAGCTGGAGAGGCAGGATCCAGTCTATTCAGGACTTACAGCAAAGACTGCTCGGAGTTCCCATCCCACATTAAACTACCACCCAGCATAAACATACAATGAACTTTATTAACTAACGAAACAAACCTTATTCTAAGGAACCATAATACATTTAAACAAAACAGTACGAAACCCAGGAGTCCCAATGTTTAGGTGGAGTCACACTTATCTCAATTGCAGTCTTTTAAGTCCTTGAGGCTTAAATGAAGAAGGAAAGCAATCCTCATCCTCTTTAGCTGCAGAAATCTTCAGGCAGATGCCGCACAGTCCTTTCTTCCTCCTGTGTAGCCAGCACCATGCAATCAGGTCACTGGCCATCCAACTTTCACTTCCACTGCAAAGCAGTCCAAAGCAGGGAGAAAACATCCTGCAGTTCACTCTTGCTCAGCTCCTTTCACTGAGTCCCTTAGCCGATGTACTCTGCAGCTCTCTGTTTGCTCCTCTCCAGGATGTTCCTCTCAGGCTTTTCCCTGGGCATGTAACTCCAGCATAACAATAAAACTTGTGGAGCATGCTCAATGTGCTCCCACACCCTCTTACCAGAAGGTTCTGGTTTTTGGGCTGCACAATTTGCCCAGCAACATAACCCAGCCATAAGGGATCCCTGAAAGAGATTGTACCTTTTTATGCACATGGGTTACACCAGCTCTGCCCATGCTGCCCCTTCCCTGCCGGCTCTTAGCATGCTGCTGCTGCTCTGTTGTTTCCAACCATTGCACACTTCTCACCCCGTCTCCAACTGTTCTGCCCTTCCCGGCTGTGCTCTTCTGCGAGCTGCACTTTTTCTTTGAAGAGCCACATGCAGCTCATAAGCCACAATTTGGCTATGCCTGGACTATAAGGTAGATAAAAAGCTGGCTAGATCTTTGGACTCACTGAATCAATGGCTCAATGTCTAGCTGGCAACCAATAACTAGTGGATTGCCCTGGGCGTTGGTCCTGGGGCCTTTTCTGTTGAACATCTTCATTAATGATCTGGATAATGGGATCGATTGCACACTCAGTAAATTCAGAGATGACATCAAGCTGGGGGGAATGGTAATCATGCTGGGGGATAGGGATAGGATTCAGGGAGACCTAGACAAATTGGCCAAACAAAATCTCATGAAGTTCAACATGGACAAGTGTAAATGTAACCCATGTGCCTAAGAAGGAGCAATCTCTTTCAGGGATCCATTATGCCTGGGTTACAGTGCTGGCCAGATTTGGCAGCCCAGAAACCAGGACTTTCTGGTAAGAGGGTGTGGCAGCACATTGAGCATGCTCGACAAGTTTTATTGTTGTGCTGGAGTGAGATGCCTGAGGGGAGCAGGCCAGAGAGGAATAATCAGCGAGAGCTGCAGAGTCCATGTGCTCAGTGATTGACTGAGAGGAGCTGAGCCAGGAGTGGATTGCAAGATGTTTTCTCCCTGTTTTGGACTGTTTTGCTGGGGAGTTTTCTCTTGTGGACTGAGAGCTGGGTAACCAGTAAACAGACTGTGTGGTGCTGGTTGCACATGTAAGGGGACCGATAGCCCCTTACTGAGAGTGAATGGGCCTTTTGATTGGCCACTCCCGCCTGGAAGCAGGACTCTGAAACAGCCCCAGGGCCAGTGGGAGAGGCCAGTGTCCCAGGATGGCCTGATTGATTGAAAGTGCTCCCCCGCCCCTGAGCTGAAACTGCAGGCTGGACACGCCTGGGCAAGCCAGTGTGTGTGTGTGTGTGTGTGTGTGTGTGGGGCCGAGCTAAGGAGGAAGCACTAAGCAGCCAGCAGCTGGGAGCCAGAGGACCCAGGAAGGGAGGCCAGGCTGAGCTGATTTGGGCAGAGGGGACCCACAGCAGCTGGACCAGCAGAGAGCCAAGTGGAGCTGAGCAGAGCAGAGCTGGCGGCAGTGACAGAGCCAGAGGTGCCTGAAGCTGGGGCAGGAGGCCAGAGAAGGAGCCCAAGGTGCTGAGCTCATCGGTGCAGCCCCACAGCAGGAGGACCAGAGGAGCCCCACTGAACCCGAGCAGCAGCTGGGAGCCGGAGTTGCAGCCGTCTGGAGCTGGGTGTGGGGAGCAGCTGGGGAGCAGTGAAGAGGGGCTGACGCTAAGAAGAAGGGCCCTGCCCCTGGAGCTTGGGGACGTGTGGCCACAGCTGGAGCCTGCATCTGGCCCCCTGGATCATCCAGTCGCAGCCAGGCCTGGGCAGAGGGCTTGCAACATGGAGGACAGACTGTGAGACTGTTCCTCAGGCCCCAGAGACTCTGTTTGTAGTGCTCCCACACCAGGCAGCGGTGCTGGGGGTTTATTGTTCACCTTTTTCCACTTTTTTTCTATTTTCTTATTGGGTTATTCTTTTTATTTCTGTATGCTTAAATAAATTGTATATAGTGTACATAGTAACTGGTGGGCCAGAAGAGTGGTCAGTGTGGTCAGCACCCCGGAGTGGGGACACCCTAGCCCTGTCCTGAGAGACCCCGATAAGAGTGGGGGTCAAGCCCCCAGGAATCCTGGGGCCCAGCCTTGTCGGGGTTACAGAGACTCCTCCAAACAGGAGATTGGGAGGGGAGCCTTTGAGGTCAGGCAGGCCTTGGGGTAAAGGAAGTGGGAGCAGGGACTCAGATCCTTTTGCTACCCACCTTCACCGGGGTGGTATACAAAGTCTGGGAAGTTCCCCACAAGAGCGGGTCCATCCCCCCGCTTACACACAGGAGGAAGAACGGACTGCATGGCATTCACCTGAAGATTCCTGCAGTTAGAGGTGATGAGGATGGCTTCTGTTTTGTATTCAAGCCTCAAGGACTTAAAAGACTGCAATTGAGATAAGGGTGACTCCACCTGAACTTTGGGACTCTTGGGTTTCTTATTCTTTTATTTTAAATTCATTTTGGTTCTTAGGATAAGGTTTGTTATGTTAGTTAATAAAGTTCACTGTTATGTTTATTCTGAGTAATATTTTGTTGTGGGATGGGAACTCTGAGCAATTTTCGCTGTGAGTCCTGTACAGACTGGATCCTGGCTCTCCAGCAGCTTTCTGCAGGGATTTCTCTCTGTTAGGCACTGGAGAGGGGTAAGTAAATGAATTCTAGCCCACCCACGGGTTACATAAAGTCCAGCACTTAGGACAGAAAAATTGCATGTACTGATACAGGCCAGGGACTGATTGGCTAAGTAGTAGCACTGCAGAAAAGGACCTGGTCGTTATGGTGGATGGGAAGCTGGGTTTGAGTCAACAAATGTGCTCCTGTTGCCTAAAAGGCCAATGGTATGTTGGGCTGCATCAGTAGGAGAGTTGCCAGCAGATCAAGAGAAGTGATTATTCCCTCTCGTCAGAACTGGTGAGGACACATCTGGAATACTGAGTCCAGTTCTGGGCTCCCCACTACAGAAAGGATGTTGACAAATTAGAAAGAGTCCAATGGAGGACAACGAAAATGATTGGAAGCTGAGGCGCATGACTTATGAGGAGAGATGGAAGGCGCTAGGCTTATTTAGTCTGCAGAAGAGAAGACTTGCAGGGGGGATTTGATAGCAACCTTCAGCTAGCAATGGTTTCAAGTTGCAGTTGGGGTGATCGAGGTTCGATATGAGGAAAACCTTTCTCACAAGGAGGGTAATGAAGGATTGGATTGGGTTCCCTAGGGTGGTTGTGGGATTTCCATCTTCAGACACATTTAATGCCTGGTTAGACAAAACCCTGGCTGGGATGATTTAGTTGAAGTGGTCCTGCTTTTACCAGGGGGTTTGACAAGATGATTGCATGACGTCCCTTCCAACCCTCTGATTCTAAGAAAATGTGTTCTAACATAATGAAATCTTCCATTTTTAAATTTTGTGCCTTCATTAAAAGATTTCAATCCAAAACAGAAGAAATGCAAACTTCAAAATGCTTTTTGAACTGGAATTCTATCCTCTACATGGCTCCTCTTTACTGTTGCACACTCAGTCTAAGTCCTGAGTTGCAATTCTTCTAATATTTCCTTTGCTATGTTTTAGCATAAAGTTTTATTGCATCTTGTATACGGATATTGAGATTATTTTCTTAGCTATTTTAAAGAAAATAACAATTGCAATGGAATCATATGCCAAATAACGGTCTGGTAGCTGGCAACGTGAAGTTAATTATGACCTGACAGGAAAACTCAGGTGTACATCACATGATGTGCTGGCAGCCATATTTAATCTGGATATGGGTGGTGTTCTGCTCATGTTTGTAAAGTTGTTAAAATGTGAAATTCTGCCTTTTGAAGTCACCTTCCCTAAAGTATTTACACTTTTAGATATTAAAAGTTAGTCATTAGTCAGAACATTAGAGTGTCACTTGGACTTTACATGAAGGTTAACCTATCAGCATTAGCTCTGTTTATGAGAAATCTGGTCCTGAGAACTCTGGGATGTTAAAGAGGGGAGATGAACAAAAGGCAATCATTTTTCAGCTGCTTTGAATGCAAATAGACATATATGATAACTAAATGACAAGTGAGCGAAATCTGTCCTCTGCAGTGCTGTGTGACATGAAAATGTAGGAAAACTAAGCAAATTAGCTCTCATTAATCAAAATGTGCTTTATAAGACTTTATCTCTGTAAAGATCTTTAGATTGCACTATTCCAAGTGATTACCATGTGCAATGCTTTTCGTAGAAGAAATTCAAATAAAGGTCTTAGATTGACAATAACTAACTATAAAACATGGATGATTACTTGTTCAAATTGAAAAAGCAGTGGGTTATACTTAGATAAACTCATAATGGATACCAATAAAGGCTGATATTGTGAATCATCTCATTCCAGAATATTGCTAAGGTGAGGATAGACCTTTTAGGACAGACTCTTCTGATAGACATAATTTTGGAGACTATGCAGGAAAGTCAGTCCTAGCCATTAGATGCAGCTGAACAAGGTGAGAGTGTGCAGCACTGTAGTGAGTGTGAGTATTATCACAGAACATTAAAGTGATAATGGAGCTTCGGAGAGGAATTTCTAAGCCAACGTATAACATTTCTCATCATGGTCATAGCTTCTGTTGGGGCAGGAACAGGGGAGGGGGACTGACTGGACTCCCACTGAGTGCAGTCTGAAAATCACTAATAGTATTTTCTTATGAGAAAGAACAGCTCAAAATGGGAAAGATTCTGGAACTATGCATGATTTAAAGTGGAAGAAGCCAATCAAAACTTTCACTTGCAATTCTGTATCTGTTGCAATGAATTAAGTAAATAGTGTGGTCTTCTAATGTGAAATGATTACTGTCAGACATCTTGAACATCACTTTTATAATGATTGTAAAATAATCCACCATTCTTTTGCTGTCCATTGCTCTTGTTTTCTCCATCAGCATGTTTAAATTATTTCTAGATAAAATATTTGACAATGAGAGGGCCTGGTTTGAACAACTTGCTCTTGGCTATAAAGCACCTCATCTGACAGTGATGATGTAGTGACTATGGGTAATATTTTTGGACACGGTAGCCCCTTAAATTACTTCCCCAGTTGTCCTTAGGGTCTGGGCTTTAGCCCAGACAGCCGGTAGTGCCAGAATAAACATGAGGAGTATTGATACAGACAACAGAGTATCTGTCCACTCTGACGAACAGCAATAACAAGCAGCTCTTGGTAAAGACTGATCAATTATATCTGTCTACCGTGGGTACTTATATGGTCTCGTGGTGAGGTGTGAACTCCACACCAGCCCTAATGATGGGGTTAACAAATGCCTGATGAGCCAATTAGGTCATTTGACAACACCTGAGAGAAAAAAGCCAGAGCTGATTGAGACTGAAGTCTCGCTGGGCCTGTGCTTCAAAACCAAGATGCTGAGCATGGAAGGGGGCAGTAGGGGTAGGAGTCGTCGGCCACTCTCTGGAAGGATGGGGGGAGTCAGGAAAGAGAAAGCCCTGGCCCTGAAATCGTGCTCTGGAGTAAGGAGTTTGACATGAGGCTAGGACGAGCAAAGGACTCATTGGGGATAGAGAGTGAGCTCCAATAGTGAACCTAGAAGCAGGCAGGACAAGCTTGGAGACCTTGCTGGGAGGAATCCCAGGGAAACAACAATGGGGATGGGGAGTCAGGACCAGCTTTGCAGGTTCGAGAATTGCCGGTCAGGAACCTGGTGTAGCAAGGGCCTGGTGTAGGACCTGGGTTCCCCTGAACACAATCAGAGAATTGAAGGAGGTCTCCAGAGTCCCAGGCTACTGCCTTTATCAGTGGACAGTGCTTCTCAAATTAAATAACGTTAATATGGAACTGAAATTGGCTACTCTGTGATGGTATACGACAGTATTTCCATGGCTCTCTGATGCTGCATGGACTCTGTTTAGCTATATCAGAAACCTAACAAAGCACCTCAGCAAACAGGTTAGCATATAAAAAATGATTTTAATCTGATTTCCCCGGATAATATTGTTCTTGAATGTGATGGAAGTATTAGAGTTTTTGTGAATAATGCAAAAGTTTCTTGTCTATTCAATTGAATATTTAAATGAATTTGCTTTCGCCACATTCCTGCCCCTGTCAGCTTCAATTTTTGATATCATGCACAAACGGCTCATGGCTTTGCTCTGATTAGCTGAGGCTGGCCCATTTCAGCAACACCTGAACATTTCTTCCTGCTAGCATCAGCTGAAAACTTTCAATAGAAATTTGCCAACTGACAAATGGTATATCATAAACTTCTGTAGGCAAATGGCTCCTTGATATATTTTCCACTCTTTTGCTAAAAAAAAAAAAATTCCAAGTGAAATAAGTTTTCTGCTTTTTCAAAATATTTGCTTTCAGAGCTTTGATTTTTTTTTTTTTGGCTTTTTCTTTCTTGCCATGGACACGAAATGAGTATGTCTGTCCTTCCCTCTTTACCTGTCCCCCCCCCATTTTCTACTCAACTTTAGAAAGGTAAATGGAAACATGAAAACATGGGAAAGATCTGGAGTATGGAAGATGTAATATGTGATGATGTAATTAAAGATTTATCAAATTTACGATTGGTAGGATAAGACATTTATCAGTAAATAATGTCTATAAACATTATTGTCACTATCAAGGATAATAGAAAGGTACAGAGAGGCAAAATGAACAAAAAATGCTGCTTGAGAACTTGTGAGAGTTTGGTATCAGAATATTTACTTTGTGGTGCATTTTGACATGTATTGTTGATAATTTCTTGCAAGTGTGAAAATTTAAAAAAGATAAAAGTCTAAAAAGCTTAAAAATAAATATTGATATTATTAGTTGAAATCATAAAAAATCAGTCTCTGCATATGCACAAGAGAGCTAAGTTCAAGTTGCACATCTGGCATTTCCTAGCTTTGTGTACCTGCCTTTGCAACATTAATAATAATCTTGTAATGTAGCTTTTTGTATGGAATAATGTAGATGAGGAAATTGCTACAACAGTAGCTGAGGCTGTTTGTTTATCTTAATGCTAAGTTGTTGACTAGTTTTGAATATATCCTATGTATTTTAGTAAAAGAAAAAAGGAGTCCTGTGGCACTTAAAGACTAAGAAATGTATTTACTGCATGAGCTTCCATGGGAGAAAATCCCACTTCATCAAATGCTTTGGGGGAATTTAGCTGATACACTCATGTTGGGGGGAATGGCAGATACTGATGGGAGCTCAACCCATTGGGCGAGAGGTTATAACGGAGGCCTCCTACTGCTGTCACTGTTGCTGTCTTTTCCTGCAGAGTTGGACAGGTGCTTAGATCATCCTTGTGAGGAGCGTCCCAGGCGCCTGAATGGCCTCCTTCCACAAGCAGAGTCCCCATCTGGGAATCAGAAGGAGATACAGGCACTCCCTTCTTGCCCAGAATTACACCCGTGGAGAGGTGAGGCTTAGGACACACATTTTTTCTGAGCATCTTTCACTGGCTTGCTTAAATGACTTGCTGCCTAGCATGCTGGCTCCTACTGATCGTGTTCCCAGGGGCCTGTGCCTTGTGTAGGGATCATGGCTGCCTAAAATCAAATTTACCACTGTCTATTTCAGCTTTCTGGATTGATTGTGTGGTCAGTGAAGACCCCTGTAATCAGTCTGGCATTTGACTCTGCAAGTCCACCTCCTGTAGGAGAGTAGTACTGACTCAAAGGGACAGCATTTCGTTTCGAATCAGTGCAGTAAGGACATGTAGGTAAGTGAAGTCAGAAAGGCACAGGGAGAAATGAAAGTTAGTTTACCTATCTTGTGTATCTCTCTTCGACTGCTGCTAAAAATGGAGGTAAGTACAGACCAGGGGTAACTCAGGTTTTCTGCGTTCACCTACTTTCTCTAGTCACCTAGAAGTTAGCCCTTGCAACGTCTGAGTCCCTCTGTGGATCCAGGTGTCTCTGCTTTTGAAGTCACCCTTGTTCTTAATTCTGCAGCGTTGCCAACTCTTGTGGTTTTTATTGCATGTCTTGTGATATTTGGTGTTTCACTTAAATCCACAAAGTAAAGTTTTCAAAAATGCCTAAGCCCTACTTTCAAAAGGCACTTAGTTTCCTCATTCTCATTGACAAGCCAGGGAAAGGTCACCTAAGTCTGATAGAAATCCCAGTGGAGTTGAGTCTCCTGCAATTGCTTATCTCTGTTCTGCTGAGTTTCAACAGTGAATGGTTTTAAAAAGGATTTTGATTCATTTATATCTCTTATTACCATAGCAACGATCACTTCCGTGCATAACACATATCAAAGCTTTCAAATCCACTTGCTTTCCGTTGTCACTTTAGTCCCAGATATCTTGCCACACTTGTTATGAAAGAAATCTGGGGAACTTTAAAGAGAATGAACAGCAGTTGAAGCATGCAGAAGGGCTGTTGCGACCCAGGAGCTCTTTGATGCCAACAGTCTCAGGATATGCATATGGTAGTTCGGGGATCTCCTGGGTCAGATATCTGCATAGTAGTACATGCTGAACATTGCTCTTTGGGAGGATGGGCAGGTTACGAGGAAATAACTTGGTCATAGGCTAGGGGTCTATTACCGGAGTAGGTGGCTGAGTTTCTGCGGCCTGCATTGCACAGGAGATCAAAGTGGATGTTTATAACTGTGTCTTCTGACTTTGGAGTCTATGAAACCTGAGGTACAGAGAGACTCAGTGACTTGCCCACGTCCCACAGGAAGCGTATCCCAGAGCTAGAAGTAGAAAACAGACCCTCTGTCCAAGGTGCTACATCTCTAGACCATTCTGTCCTCTCCATGGCCCATGAAACTTTTTGAGTGCGCTTCCAGAAGCTCCTCCTTGGAGAACCAGTTCTCCTCCCGAAAACACAGCTGAGCAGATGGGGCCTGAGAGACTTAACCCTGATGACAGTGATTGAATTGAAGCAAATGTCAAAACAGTCAGGTTTGCATCCTTCAGGGCAGTGCCTTGCCAGTCTAGCACTAGGTGGTCATATGAGCAGTTTCTATTCTCCACGTCTGGAGCAATTAGCAAGGCTCTGGGGGTGTAAAGGAAATGGGCACATGTAAGAGGTGCGGGCCTAGCTAGTGAACGGGAGAAGCGTGTGATCCTGGCAAAGTTCGTTAGTCTGTGCTGGTGTTGTTGGCAGCCTGCTCAGCGCAGCAGTGACACTCTCATCTCAAGCCAAATAATAGATGGACATTTTGTCTCCCTGTCAGCTGATGATCAGATGACTCATGAATACTTTTCCCTTATTTGACTGGCTTTGTAGAGCATTGAAGCATTTTTATAACAAAAAGATTGAGAGAAAATAAAGAATGCAGATGCATTTCTCTCTCAACCCTCCATTCTGCCAGATGTAATTTCGAGGCAATAAAGAACAATGCTTTTGCAAGGAGGATCTGACCTCAATGGCAAACTAGCAGAGTTAAATACCACCCTCTGAAATCAAACCTCGCTTCCTACACATTGAGGTGTAGAGTGCTCCATTGGCTCTCTGATGAAGTGATACCCTACTGAGGGTTGCCAACCCTGCATTTTAGTTTCTACTGATGTGGAGAGCTGAAGCAGATTTTTTTTTTGACTGACATAGCAAACTTTGTACTGACCTCATTAAAAACAATGTAAACAGTGCAATAGCTTTGTTATAATCATAACGTCACAACTATGTCTCACTTTGGGACTTGCAATGGGGAGCGATGGGGAAGGTTGGGGGGGCAGTAGGAATCTTGCCACAGGCAGGATCGGGGCCTAGTGACTCTGGGTACAAGGGTACATTGGTTTCGCCCGCCACCCCAGGGACCACTAAGGGGCCACTGAGATATTCCCCCTGTGGGTGCTCAGCCACTGCAGCTGGTGGAGGCGAGTCCCTTCCTATAATGCAGGCAACTTATAGTAATAATCTCTCAGACTCCTGTCCGGAGAAACAGCATAGGCTAAACGGAAAGGGGGGACAGAGTTTGAGAGAAGGACAAGGGGAGGTGAGCATGGGGATGGGAGTCTGGGTTATAAACAAAACTTCCTGTCTAAAAACATGACAATGGTTTTGCAATTGCAGCAGCAAATCCAATTCCTATGTGGCATGACACACAATGTGACTTGCCTGGGGCTTTGCACAGGGTCTCCTGAACCCCACTGAACAGCAGTCTTGAGCAGCTTCTGCCCCCCCTACACCTACCCGACTCCCAGCTGGCATACCTGAGCGGGCTCCGCAGCAGTAGGACGGCATCCTGAGGCGGATAGAGCCCTGCAACCTGTCAGAGCTCAGCTGCCTTGGAGGTTGGGCTTCTGTGCTTCTCATAATCCTCTCCTGGTTCTGCGTCCATCCTCGGCAAACAGCCGTGCACTAACTCCTAAAACCAGCAGTGTGGTTGCAGTGCCTTGGTGAGCCATTGCTGTCCCTGGACATTTTGTCTGACCCCCAGATACAGACAGATGGCCGCAGAAAATAGAGTTTTTGCCAAAACAGATTTTTTACAACAAATGGAATACCTGCAAGATGAAATTTTCTATTGGGAAGATCCAAAAGCAGATCTTCCATTCTGTAAGTTCCTCTCTCTTCAAAGAGTCTGACAAAGTGGCATTTTCTCCCCTGAAAGCTCATGCAAAAATACATTTGCTAGTCTTTAAGTGCCATAGGGCTCTTTGTTTGTTTGTTTTTCTATTTTATCATAAAAACAGGGCAAATATTGACCCTACTATTGAACCAGCTCCAACAATTACACCTCCCCAATGCAGTGTAGACATACTATTGTTGTGTATTACATGGCAAGGTTTTCACACCTAGTTTGTGGCAACTGGAATGTAAATTGTACAGTGTTCACATGAACCTCTGCAAATCTAGCAGTAGAGATCACTCTCATACAGTCAGAAGTCAGAAAAGACTGATATGATCATCTAGTCTGACTTTCAGCTTAACGCAAGCTAAAGAGCTTTGCCCATCCTCCTGTAATAAACTTCTACGCCAGTGTTTCTCAACCTTATTTGTCATTGCATACCTGATGGATGATGATTCCCTGAATGATCCTTCCCATCTTCCAGTCATTGTAGGCTTTCTGCTTTCTCTTAATCACCTGTCTGAGATGTTTGGTCTGCAACACTTGCCTATGAATTTTTTCACCTTCCTTGGCATGTGGGCTTGATAGTTCCTGCACCATTGACTTGAGGTGATGCCAAGCTTCCTCCATCTTTAGATCCAAGAGTGCTTCAGTCCTATTCACTCCCCCAGCTAATTCCCTTAATTTTTTAAAGTTAGCCCTTTTGGAGTTAAAGACCGTAGTCAACAGATTTATTTATTTTTGTTTATCCTTTCATTTAGTTTGAACTGAATTAGCCCATGGTCACTGGGGGCATCGTTAGCACTGGGCTTCCAGGGCTCAAGGCCCGAGTCCAGGTGCCAGAGCCCCAGGTCTGCGCAGTGGCAGCTGTAGCGGTGGTGTGTTTATAGCACCTGAGCCTCGGGTCTTTTCCTGGGCCAGGGCACGCCTAGTGGTCACTCAACACTGAGTTGTCCCCTTCAACTTGCTACTTACAATACCCCAGATCTAAGATGGCTTCCCTCTTATTGGTTCAGTGACTGGGGGTCGAATTTGTCAGCTGTTCCACCCAGGAAAATCAGGGCCCTTTTATTACTGCTAACACATGTCCTCCAGCCTGTATCTGGGAGGTTAGTCTCCTATAATCATGCAGTTCCCACTAGTATTTACTTCCTTAAAGAGGTTCTGTCAGAATTCCATCCTTGTATTTTAGTTTTTACTGCTGCAAAGAGCCAAAGTTGACTTCTTTTACTGACAGGGTAAACCTTGCCCTGACATCACTAAACCCAACACAAACAACACAATAACACCATTATAACATATCAGTGTCACACTTTGGGATGCAGAGGGGGGAGCGATAGGGAAGGCGGGAGGAGGAGCAGTAGGAGTCCCACCAGAGGCAGGTTTGGGGCCCAGGGACTCCAGGCACACTGGCACTTTGCCGGCACCCACCACTCCAGGGAGCACAGAAGGGCCGGCTGAGCACTTTCCCTCTGCAGGTGCTCCAACGTTGCACGTGTTGGGTGCAGCAGGAGTATCCTCTAGGGGCGGTGAGTCCATTCCTATAACGCAGGGAGCTTGTAGGAACAACTACTCTTGACTCAGGTCCAGAGAAACAGCTTAAACTAAGTAGACAGGGGGAGACAGAGTTAGAGGGGAAGAGGAGGGAGGTGAGCCTATGAGGAGGAGTCTGGCTATAAACAGAACGTTTTGTTGTTTAAAAACATGAGGAGGGTTTTGTAATCCTGGCAGTGAATCTGATTCTGATCTGACATGACACGCAGTGTGACTTGCCTGGGGCTTTGCTCAGTTTCTCCTTATTCCCAGGGAAAGGGGTCCACTGACCAGCCTCCGTTCCAGACCCACCCTGCTCCCAAGCAGCACACCTGAGCCAGCTCCGCAGCTGCGAGCCAGCACCCTGCCTGCCTCCGCTCTCCCCTCCCTGCTGGGCTGGAGGGGACGGAGGGTGGCCTCTGACTCCTGGCTGGCCGACTGAGTCTAAGACCCCTCCCCAGCTGGCTGTTAACCAGAGCCCACTGCCCAGGCCAGCACCCTGATGGCCCCCACAGCAGGCAACTGCTAGGCTGCTCCTGGCTAAAAGAGGGAGAAATTTCTATGGATGTCTCCTTTATGGACTCAGAAACAGTAGGAAATTTGCATGCGTCTTTAAGGACTATCTTTAAATATACAGCGGGTTAACAAACCTGGTCTCTGTCCATGTCCGGGTCAGATCCTCGTGCTCCTTAGCACACCCAAGCACTAGTAGCTTTCATCCCCAGTGTGGCTTTTACCCAGGCAGACTCTGTCTTATCAACTCCATCTCTTCAAATTTCTGCCTCAACTTTGCTATACAATGCCACTCCCCGCCTTTGCCTTTATATCTGTCTTTCCTGTACAGTGCATAGCCTTCAATACCCACATACCGGTTGTGACTACTGCTCCCCCATGTTTCTGTTGTCCCCAGAATATCTGGTCTCACTTCCTCTCCCAGTAGCCTGAGTTTCTTCTTTTTGTTATTCAGGCTTCTCAAATCAGTGAACAAACATTTAATTTCTGCTGTTTGGCTTCACTCCCCGTTCATTACCTCATTTGACACAGTCATTCTACTGCCAATATCACCTATTAAACTGGTATTTACACCACCTTCCTCTTAATGTCCATTCTGCTCCCCACCTCTGCATCCTTTCTTATTTCATTTTCCTCCTTCTCAATGCTAAAATCAGGTGTGGCGATTACTGTGAGATCACCCAACCATCTCCCTAGTTTAAAGCTCTCTCAATCAGTTGTGCTAACCTCCCTCCCAGAAGTCGGTTTCCCTCCCTATTCAGTTGTAGTCCGTCCCACGAGAGCAGTCTTCTGTCCATGAATGCCTCCCTGTGACCATGCATCTCAAGGTCCCGCTTAGAGCACAATGCCTGAGCCATCTGTTTATCTTCAGGATCTTCTCATGCCTTTTTGTCCTCCTCTAGGGACAGGCAGAATCCCATCGACAATCACTCATGCCTCAGTTTCCTTAAGAGTCCTCCCCAGCCTGGCCTAGTCACTGTATAATTGATGGTAAGGGGAGTGCGGGATGTTGTCTATGGCAGAGACTGCTGTATTTCTAGGGCAGTAGTTTTCAAACTTTTCTTTCTCAGGATCAGTTGAAAAAGATCATTTATGCCCATGACCAAACAGTTACATCTCTGAGCGATGCAGCCCAGTCTTACGGTGGCAGCAGCAGGGGGTGCCACAACCCAGCGCCTGAGGGTCTATGACCCACTTTTAAAGTTTGAAAACCACCGTTTTAGGGAATGCTGTGGATAAGCTCTATCCAACTGGAAAAGAAACATGAACTGTTATTCTGCTTGGATGAGCATTGGATTAGCTGCATATAAAGCTAACGCTAAATTTGCTACCAAATTGCAAATTGAATTGTACAAATAGAGTCTGTGGGCCAAATCCAAGCATGGACTTACACTGAAGTCACCAAATGTGGCTCAATAATACTTATTAAAATGTTCTTATATAAAAGCTGAGCACCTAAAGTAAATATGATAAATGCAATTTGTGCTGAACTGTGTAGGAACTAATGCAATATTAACACTTGTTGCTTATTTTTAAATAGTGCTGTTCAGTGCTCTCTATAACCACGTACCAAAGTGCTGGTCAAAAATTCTCCATCTGAAGTGTCTTTCCATAGAAAATAGTTTTTGCCACAACAGATTTTTTACAACAAATGGAACACCTGCAAGATGAAATTTTCTATTGGGAAGATCCAAAGCAGATCTTCCATTCTGTAAGTTCCCCTCTCTTCAGAGTCTGACAAAGTGGGATTTTCTTCCATGAAAGCTCATGCAAAAAATACATTTGCTAGTCTTTAAGTGCCACAGGGCTCTTTGTTTGTTTGTTTTTCTATTGGGAAATGCAACCCCCAGGCCTCACTGAAGTTCATATCTCCTGTTCCCATTCCTCTCTATGCCTAGGCACCTCTCGCTCCCCAGATTGCATCTCGCATGCTGCACTGCAATGTTTCAGTGCGAGAGGAGGCCAGGATGCATCATGAGAGATATAGTTTGGCCAGAGACCACAGGCTCATAGAGGGTAATGGGAGCCTGAGGCACATGAAAAGCTTCCACCAGGCACTGTGGAGATGCATCAAAACCATAATGTTTGTTTTCAGCCTTAAATATTTTCTGGCCAGAACTTTTCAGGTTTCTCCAAAAACAGAAGAAAACAAACCCTCTCTTCCAACCCACTTTGTAAAGTCAAAACTTTCTTGGTAGGGTAGACTGAAGGGAATACTTTCCAACCAGCTCAGGTTGATCATGCCATGCTGTAAGGTTGGAGGTGGAGTTATGCCAAGAGTCACACTGTGATTCATTGGCACTGTCGAGGATACAAACATTTTCTTGACTCCCAGTCTCATGTTTTAACCCATAGCCCTTCCTTGCTAGGTGGATTCTCAGTTTATGCTTCCAGTTAATGGCTTATCTTTTGGTCAATGTGTATTTCCCTTCCATATAGAGACTGGCTTGTGAAAAGTCAATAAAGATTGTGAGGCGCCCAGGCTACAGTGATAGGAACATATACATAGTGAAGAGAGATGGGTATCCCCCAGTGAATGCAGTTAACAACATGAGCTAGACGGAGCATGTAGTTCTGTTGGTTTCTTGTCACCTGGGCTATCCTTTTATAACAGGAATGCTAAGCTGCAGAGTGAACCACATAAAAAGATAGGAACAGCTGCTTGGGTTAACCCTGGCTCTGCTCCTTGAGTCCATTCTGATAAACTGGCCTAAATTTTCAAAAGTGAGCAGTGACTATAGGTGACAGTTTGTGACAGGATGTGGCTCCCTGCCAGAGGTCCTGCTGTCATACTATATCCTACCCCGGCAAGGTGCAGCAAAGGCACATCCTCTAGGCATGCCTAACAAAGCCTTGTGGAGGCAGCCAGTTGTAGAGAGATGCTTGTAGAAGACTGTGAATTTAGAGACACCCCTAGTGTGCACCAATGTTGTGTGAATTGGGAGACGTGCCCTACAGATTTAACATAGAATCATAGAATCCTAGTGTAAAAGAAATTTTCCTTTGGGCCCAAGTATTGAATAAATAACCTGGGTTCCCGCAGGTTCGTACCCACCTTTCAGGTGTCTATCACCCTGTCACCCTTAAAGTCTGAGGAGGTCACCCCACCAGAGACAGACACTTGAAGTCCAAACACAATAGTTTATTCAGGGGAGGATAAACCCCA
>ML682083.1:3371535-3382822 GCA_007922195.1 Podocnemis expansa | reverse complement strand
TGTACAATGTTTTAACAGCAAATGATAACACAAAAATTATTCCAACACTAGGGTTGGAAGGGACCTCATAGGTCATCTAGTCCAACCCCCTGCCAGAGGCAGGACCCCTCCCACTAAATCATCCCACTCATGGTTTTGTCCAGCCGGGCCTTAAACACCTCCAAAGATGGAGATTTCACCACCTCCCTCGGCAGCTCATTCCAAGGCTTCACCACTCGCCTAGTAAAAAATTTTTCTAATATCCAGCCTCAACCTCCCTAAGCGCAACTTGAGACCATTGCTCCTTGTTCTGTCCTCTGTTACTACCGAGATCACTTGAGCTCCCTCCTCCTTGGAGCATCCCTTCAAGTAGTTGAAGGTTGCTATCAAATCCCCCCTCAATCTTCTCTTCTGCAGGCTAAATAAGCCTAATGCTTTCAGTCTTTCCTCATAGGGCTTGTGCTCCAGCCCTTTAATCATTTTGGTTGCCCTCCTCTGAACTCTCTCTAGCATGTCCCTGTCCTTTTTGTAGTGGGGAGCCCAAAACTGAACACAGAAATCTAGATGTGGCCTCACCAGTGCAGAATAGAGGGGAATGATCACATCCCTTGATCTGCTGGTAATACTCCTTTTGATGCAGCCTAGTATGCCATTGGCCTTTCTGGCAGCAAGCGCACACTGCTGACTTGTATCCAGCTTCCCATCCACCATGACCCCCAGGTCCTTTTCTATACTGCTGCTACTTAGCTGAATCTTCCCCAGCCTGTAGCAGTGTGGATTTTTCCCTGTCCGTGTGATTAAGTTCTATTCCTCACTCATTCAATGGTGTGCTCCTTAATGAACCCTCAAGATCATTACCCAGTAAGACCCCAGCTGGATCAAATAAAGGCAGTGGTGGGGCCAGAGGGGGTCTGGGAGTAGAGGCAAGAGGAGCCTCAGCCCACCTCAAAGAGTTTGACTATCTATATTTACGGGAACAGCGAGGGAGAAGATCTCAGAACTGTAATCTCAAGGAGGCAGTAGTAACCAAAGGAAACCATCACGACTGCTGTTTGTGGCGTCTCTGGGATGGACCCGGGAACTGTGGGCAGGCTCCAGTTCTGTCACTGGCTACTACTGAAGTGGCTGAATCTGTTAGAAAGGGACAAGGTTCTTTTACAGCCCTCATAACAGGCCACATTAAGAGGGTCAAAGATGAGGCTGTGGACCATGGTGAGGGCCAACAGTCCAATAAACTCTTGGCTACTCTGGAAAGGGTTCATTTTTGATTGTGTGAGTTGGCCAGAAGGCCTAATTCCTGAGGACCCTCCGGGCAAGGTCAGAAACCTATTGGGGGTGCTGGGAACAGGAAAAATATGTCAGGATAACATCAAGCCACTGTGGACTCAGGTGAGTGCTCCCCCTTCACACTCATCCAGAAGCACAGAGATGTCTTAAAGGGGCCAGTGAGTCAATGCTCAAGAACACTTTTTGCAACACAGCAGTTAGAAATTCAGGCACCCACAATAACTAGCCAGTTTTAAAAATCTTGGCCACAGACTTTACCTGCAGACCAGCCGCAGGCCTCTGCTTCCCTGGTACACAGCGAATAAGCTGGGGGAATGCTGAGAATGAGGCCCGGGTGCCGACAGTCTGTCTCTTGTTTGGGACCAGGTTCTGTTAGCAGCTGCCATGGTTTAAATCCAGAGTTAGATGCTTGGACCTTCTCTGAATTTATCTTGCTAAAACAGAAAGTGCATTAGGCCCAAGAATGGGAAGTGTGGCTGGTGTACAGTGAATGTGGGCAGGGTCTAATCACACTTGCTGATGTGCAGTGGAAGAAGCAGGGGCTTGTTTCCCTAACAGTAAGGATAAAAATAATTGTTGATTAGCTGTGTCCCTCATTGCATACCATCCCCTGTGAGAGGAACTGTGGAAATATGTGGCTCTGTAACTGGAAACCTTGTAATACATATGCATAAGGGCAGAGTGAAGGTGTTTTGCGCAACCTCAATTTTGTCCTCATGCTGAGTACTTTACTTTGCATCCCCAAGTCTGTCTTTTAGGACACACTGTTTTAATTAGAATGATTTTAATGTGAAATTCTCAAGTACACGGTACTGTCGGGTAGCACAGTAGCACAAAAATGGGGCACAGGGAAAATTGTGTTTAATAAAAAATGCATGCGCTTTATATATTTATTTTTATTAGACTTGAAATTCTGCTCCTTCTAGCCTTTCTTTGTGCTTTGATCACACACATCCAGGACAATTCAAGCAATTTCATCATCTGGATGCTTTTCAGGCAATAGAAAGCCACTTGTCATATAATAGATTTGAATATAGAGCCATTTGCAGGTTACTCACAGCATAATAAGGGGTAGATATAATAATTTGTATGATGCTGAGTGCAACCAGCTATGTTTAAAACTTTAAAAAACAGTGTCTTTTGCACTGAAATGTATTTTAATCATTGTCAGTATTGCTGCCCAGGAAGGTCTCATTTCTGGGAAGGTTTACTTCATGTTCTGCATGCAAGGTAAAGATAAGAAAGGACTCATTATTTCCAAAAGTATACTCTTTATTGAGAGTGAGATTTACAGAGGTGCTGGAATCTCATCAACATTTAGCCATATGCACACACCGATTTCCTGGCACCTCCAAGCTCCTCCCTCCAGGGTCGATGCAAGTTGCCAAAAGGTTGAAAACCTCTTTGACTTTTCAGTAAGGTCCATGTGTTATGGCTGAATGCAGAACTGATTAAAATGAAAATAGTTCTTGAATGTGGCCAGTGTTCAATGTATTTTGTGACATTCTCAGGGTTAATAACAGTGAAATAGTCATGACAACAGGCATCTACCAGGGAGCAGGGAGTAGAGGAGGGAAGTGGCAGGAGGGCCAAAGCTGTTAACTCTAACAATGTACAGTTTGTCCCATTCCTTCTAAGAGGCTGTGCTTGGAAACTGATCCTGTTTCCCTTTAGTCAATGGGAGATTTGCCATGCAGTTTACTGCAAGAAAAGATGAAACCAAATTGAATTTTTCCACTTTCTGGAATGTGATGGGGGATGCTGGGTCAGCAAGGGGATCTGGAAAAGTGAGACTGCATCATCTCTGAAATAAACCTGAAGGGGATGATTCCAAAAGGAGAAGCCTAGATCTGTCACCTGCCCGGTTCTCCTTGCTCCACCTCCTGCGCTGACACCCGAATGAATGAGTGTGAGGCCTTAGCCCAGATCCCCTTTGCAGCATTACTGGGAGACAGACCCTGTGCTAGGGGGGACAAAGACTGCTACTGGATCTGGCCCTTCTAAGTGGGGATGCGTGTGGGGTGCAGGCTTCTTCCAGACCTCTGCCTCTCATGGGACAGGATGAAATCTGCTGTTGTGTAAGCCAAGTGAAGAAGAGGGGAAAAATGATCGTGAAAACATTTATACATGCTTCATAGTACTGCCAGGGTTTCATGAAGCTGCTGGTAGGAGATGGTTAACGGATGGATAAGTAGTTGCAGGATTGGGCCCTAAATAGAGTCCTTCCTGAAATGGTGAGGAAAACCCCGCCACATGCACCCTTTTTTCTCTCAGATCAGTTGATTGATTATTCTATTCAGCACTGGACTTAAATCCAGGGCATTTTCACTCATTCTAAACTGCTCTTTGCTATGGAAATAAATAACTACTATGACTTTTAATGACTTTGGGGCATGGTCATGCTCCTAGAAGCAGAGACATTGATTTTGTATTCTTTCCAAATAAAGATTTGTAGGCGTATAATGTGGAGCAGTCCTCAGTCATGCAAATGGAAGATATTAATGTGGGGGGGGGAAGTTCAGATAAGACAATTTGCAAACCATCAGTCAAATGTGGAAGTAAAAAAAAAATCCTACCCATTTATAGAGTTTTGTTTATTTAAAAATTTTATATGGTTTGTAGCAGCTCATTCATTTAAGATGATTCCAGTTCAATGAATAATTTAAATAACTTACAATTTTGTTTACATGCATTTTATTGCTAGAAAAGGAGGCTGAACATATATAAGTAGCAAATATCCCAGCAGAATATATTAGAGACTTATGTAAAAAATGTATCAGAAATGACAAGATGTGCTCCAGATATTTAAGTGGGAAAATAAGAAAAGGAAGATTATTTTACCTTAGTTTTCTGTGGTTGCAAATCTTTTAAAGAGAGAGATATCAATCTTATGTATTAAAGGAACACTTACAATTGACTTTTGACTTCTATTGTTGACTACTTCAGTTTTGCAAATGTTCAGAAATTCTTGTGTCTGTGTTATGGTAGACATTATAATTTTTGTGGATTTCATTTGAATTTTTCAAGCACAGAATGCATAGAAGGACTGTGGATTTTCATATGCACTTGAACTTCCATCAGTTTGCAAGTCTTCTAAGGCAATGATTTAAAAAAATCAAAAATTTCCAGGGCAAGAAATTTACATGCTGCTCTGGCAATCAAGAAAATGACAACTGTCATATATACACTCACGTTGCAATGGCCAATGGCAGGGTTCCTGCCAAATGTTTGGGGGGTAGGATGGAGGATGATGGAGCTTTTGTTTTGGCCAACACCAGAAGCAGGGATCATATTACCCCTGTATTTGGCACTGGTGCAGTTGATGCTGGAATATTGTATCCAATTCTGGAGTCAACAATTAAAAAATATGCTGATCATTTGGGTTTAGAGAAGAGCCCTAACAATGATTAAGGAGTGTTTTCTAGTCCTTTAGAGTGAGAGACTCAAGGAGCTCAATCTAATTTGTTTAACAAAGAAGTGGTTAAGTAGTGACTCGAGCAGAGTGTGAGCCCCTCAATGGGAGCAAATATTTGATAGTGGTCTTCCAAATCTGTCAAACAAAGCTGGAACAAGAATCAATGCCTGGAAGTCGAAGCTGGACACATTCAAGTTAGAAATGTGCATATTTTCAAAAGTGAGAGTAATTAACCATGGGAACAATTCCCCAAGGTGCATGGTGGATTCTTCATTCCTCATCTTTTCAGTTCAATATTGGATATTCTGAAAGATCTGCTCTAGCTCAGACAGGAATTATGGGAAGTTTTATGGCCTGTTGTGCACAGGAGGCCAGATTAAATAATCACAGTGACTCCATTTGGCCTTGGAATCTGTGAATCCTGCATAGATGGGATTACAATTCACCCCAGGTTTGCTGGGCATGGCTTATTTCTTGGTAGTCTGCTCTTTGTCAAGGTGGATTTTTCAAGTAAGAGTCAAAGTTTGGTGTTTTTGTAGAGCAGATGTTGGAGTCCAGACAGAGTGCTGATTGGTCCACTGGGGCAATACATGGGGTGGAGACAGCTCTGGAATGGGAACGATGGAGTGATGACAGAGAAGGTCTTGGAGAAAAACCTGAAGGACAGCTCATTTGGAACAGAAGCCTAAATGGAGCAGACTGGCGATGGTTTTGAGTTATTGATAAAGCCATGCTGATGGGAATGGGGTGAGGACAGGAGAGTGACTCAGGCCTGTCATAGGCATGTGGAAGGCTCCAGAAGTGACGACTGTGTCTGTGTGACAGTAAACAGGCAGGTTTGGAGTCATGATTTGATCAGCCCAGAACAGTGTGCAAACCCAATGCAAAATAGTTTCCATTTCTCTAAAGGAGGGCAGTGGAAAGAAATGGGGGTGGCACTGGGAGGAATGCTCAACTTGCTTCTAGAAATGTGACCGATTTCTCTTTTCACCCAGGGTATCAACTACTGGCATTGCAGTGTGCAATTAAAGAATGGATTTTAAGGATAGTCAGAATGTGCCAGGCACAGTTGTCAAGGTTATGACAGATCAGTTCTGAACTCTCTGACTTGCCTACTTTATTGGTCCCTAAGAGACCGTCCAAAGTGAGCTGAATGAAAGGGAAGAGAGATTTTTAGGCAGCTGAGTGCAGAGGCGCTACAGCAGGATCCCTGATTAATCTTTAAACAGTGTGGCCTGCTTTTGGTGTGCAAAGATTCTAATTTATCGTATCCTGTGCCAGGAGTTCAGAATGTAAAGTCGCATTCATAAAAACAATCAAACACAGCCTAGCAAGGGCAGGAAGCAAGACATCTCTGGCTATCTCATAGCCATAAAAAAAGCCGCATAAGCCTTAACCACTTGCATATTTCAAACGGCCAATGTCCTGAAAGATTTGTTTTATGCTTCAGTGAGGCAACACCAGCAGAGTGGCTAGTTCAGATATCTCTATTAGCAGATAGACATGTCAGCCACGAACATGACAGAGTGACCTTGCAGACTGGTTCTATTTCTTTTGATAATTTGGGGAGCCCACTGGCTATGTCTGCATTGTGGGGGGGTTGGAAATCAACTTAACAAGGTCGAATTTAAGTCGACCTTCTTAAGTCGACTTCAGGGTATGTCTGCGAAGTGCAGCCATACCTGGGGCTGCCCCAACCCGGTCTTGATTGGGCTTCCAGAGCCCAGTCCGGCTCCGAGAGCCCGATCTGGCCCCAGCTGCAGCCAGGGAAATCGACCAGGCTCTGAGCATCTGCCCCATGGCAGCAAGTGGCTGGGGGCCAGATCGGGCTCCGAGCCTCCTGTCGCCGCCAGCAAGTGGCCTGGAGCCCAGCCAGGCTCCCAGCTCCTTGCTCACAGGGTAAGAGCCAGCTCCAAGCCCCCACCACCTATGGCTGGGCCTCGATTAGGCCTATGGAGCCGATCAGGCTCCAGGAGTCTGACTGAGACCCGTGGCGGGGCAGGAGGCAGGGCAGAAGGTTGTTAAGTTGACTTAAGCAAGTGGTTAAGTCGACTTAAGAAGTTCTAAATGTAGCCCTGGATTTGCTTAAATCAAATTAAGCCTGGTTATGTTAACTTAAGCCCCTAGTGTAGACATACCCCCTAAAGCTCCTTATAGATCTTTACACCCGGTGTGTCCCTTTGATATTTATTTTCCCTCACCTAACAAAGTCTATGCAGCTTTATCCCAATGAAATTTGGAGACAGTCTTTCTTCTTTCCTTCTGCATACTGCAGTCCTTTCCACAATCTTAGCTCTCCTGAAATCTTTTTCCTTATCCTGCTATTTAGTTCCAGGTGCTGTGGTGCTACAGAAGAGAGCCACAAAAGCTAATTTTTAGAGTACAGCTGCTGGACAAAACTCTTTTTTAAATGCAGTTTGCCAAACTCACAGGAAGCCTGAACATGGTGATGGAATCTGCACTGCTCACCAGCTGTGGTGTGCCGTGTATATTTGCTTTGCTCATGCACCATCATGTCCTATGGTTTCCTAGTGCTGCCTTAACTAGACTCTAGAGCATTTACAAACAGAACCACCTTTAGTTTAAGAAAAGGCATTTCTCTTGTCTGTGTGACTTACTCCTGGATCTCACTCCAGTGTGTCTCAGGCTTTGTGACAATGGGCAGAGTTGACAAGAGAATGATGCACAGCTATTTCCATCTTCTAATTCTTGTGCTCAGATGACACTCTGGTGAGATAAAAGCAGATGAGAGCCACTGAGAGTGCTGGAACTGAGGCAGCTGGACCAGCTCTCTTGCTTTGACTTACATCAGACTGTGACCTTGAAATGCAACCAACTGCTCTGAAGGTGATGCTGGGGGAACAGAGTGTGGCTGGAACAGAAGCACTGAAGCAGCCGGCTCTGTGAAAGTTGGTTACAGGTGATGGCTGAGCAGAGAAAGTGCTCGAAAGAAAGAGCTCTGTCTTCCCTGCCTACATCCTCTGAACAAGATCCAGGAGCAAGGCAGAACAGAAGAGAAAAAACAACAAGGAGTTGTGTGGCACTTGAAGACTAACAGAGTTATTTTTTGCATGAGCTTTCGTGGGAGAAGATCCCACTTCCTCTCCTCAAATATGAAAGCTCTGATAACCCGTGATTGCCTGATGGAAAGATGACTAGAACCCAGGGTAATTTTTGCTTCTATCACTCTGGTTTTCAAATTTGGGGGGGGTCTTTGAGGAGCTGTTTCTTCACAGGGTGTCAGTTCTTCCTTCTTGTTTCCATCTACTAGGTGGCACCAAAAGTCAGCTCGAATTTATCTCATACTTCCCTAATGTCCCTGATCCACATGACCAATGCCTGCAGTTGCCAAAGGGATGTTATTTGATGGCCAGGGACAGGGCCAAAAGGTAGGATAAATGACAGCAAATGGAAAGGCAGAGATGGTCTCTGTATTAAGAGTGGTTTACGTTATAAAAAGTGGGTAACATTATTCTCATAAACCCTGCATTCAGCAGTCACTGCAGCCTTTCCATTCCACTTATCTTCTCCGCAGTTATGAATGGGAGGCTCCAGCTCAGTTTGGATCCAAGGCACAACATGGAGCATGCACTAACAACTTTTGTAAAATCTAGCATCCAGAGCGTCAGGATTCCTCTTGAGAGTTTTAGTCGTAGTGGAGTGGATGAAAGTGGGATGAAGCCAAGATGTAAATTCCCTTAATTAAAGGTAGATCACCCCAATGGTGGGGGAATCAAGAGGAATTTATTTAGGTAACAGAATAGTGAAGCCTGGAGAAACAAAATGCCTGGAGAAGCTAAAAATAAGTCCTTGTGTATATTTCTTGATAAGGAATAATAAAGTAAACCTCAAACTGTACAAATTACACATACTGTGCAAGTGTATAGCTGATGAACTCTTGTGCTTCTTGTAGGCCTCACCTGGTAGAACATTGAAGGAAAATATTTTTGTCTTGGTACCTTCAGTAGGACTGATGGACACAGGAACCTCACTCTCGCTTTCTCTCTTGGAATAGTATTTCTCCAAACACCATTCTGCCGTGACCTCTGAGCTGGAGTAGGAGCTTGTGTGGTTTGATCTGGCAGCGAGAGGCTTGAAACCTGAGCTGTAGCCTTGTTCTGCCGTCATCTTGCTATGTAACTGTAACTGCAGGCAAGTCACGAAGGCCCACGTTTTTCAAAATGCCGTCTCACTCTGTGTGCCTCTATCTTTTGAAGCCCACATTTGACACAAATGGGGCTTTTCACATTCAGAGATGGTGGATGCCTACAATTCCAAATAACTTTGGAAGGACCAAGGGTGCTCAGTCCCTTGAAAAAGTGATGCTATAAGTTTGCAAAACTAGTGGACGCTGTGGTACACCAGGCAGATTGTGGTCAGGTGTGTGGGGTGTGACGTCTTCTTATCAGTGTTGTTTTCTGTCTGGCGCTGATATCAGCTTGGCTGTGTGTGTGAATGCATGCGTGAGTCTCTGAAGATGTGCTCCCTCAGGGTTACCCCGGCTCAGATCTCTAAGTGGGAGCTCAGATAGCCCAGTGATCTAAAGCCCAGCTTGGATCTTAAGCAGTAACTCAGTTAGCCTGGTGACCTTGAGCTGAGGAGTTCCTTTGGTTAATGCTTTCCGTTATCTTTGGCTCAAATCTCAAGTGAGAACTGTTAGTTCAGTGATTTGGAGCCTAGGTGGACCCTGTGTGCAAGAAGTAAACTGAGGCGACACTTACACTCGCAGAAACCAAGATGACCACAGATCATTGTAGAAACAAAGGTGCCAGCCTAGGCTTTATTGCAATGTAGCTCTATGGCAAACAATCTATGTCAACAGATTTTTTGGCAGCATTGGTGCTCTCAATGCAATGGAACAGCTCAAGTGATGGCAGATGTCACCATCACCCCTGTGGCTGTATGGTCTGAGCTCCAGGGCTCCTCTTTTTATATCATCTGCATTTACATAGATTGGTCCACACACCCTTTTTTTGATGCCACTCATCAATTTGATAGGTCCATGCGTCCCTGGGCACCTCCATCCATCAAGGTGTCATGGTTTGACTGAAACCTTACCTTTGCATGGGTCAATTATGTAAAACATACTTCCTTATCTCTTTGGCATTAGATCGACCCAACACCACCTTCCTTCAGGTACATCCTCATTTTTTATACTTATTACTGCAATTTCAGTTTGTTTCTTGCCATTTTCAGTGAAGTTGGATTTTTGCAACCTGTCTCTGGTTGGTACCTTCTGTTCAGGCCCAGCTTTTTGGGTTGGTTACTTCATTAGGCCTTGGGCCAGGACTTAGACACTTCTTCTTATCTTTCCTTTTTTTAACCTTTTACTTTTTCCTTCATTCCCCCACTTTTTGTCTTTTTATGGGGAGGATCTTTAGCCTAGTAGGCTAAACCTTGTTATGTGGCCATCCTTGTTAGATTGCCATCCATATACTCATGCCCCTTCTGTCCCTTAGTCTGCACATTCCCTCATACGATTGATTTAAAATTAATATTTAATTTAAACCCTTAATTAAACCATTTTAATTTTACTATACCTTTAATCTTAATCTACATTTTCTTATTTTAATTATCTATCTGGTTTCATTTAACAAATCACACAATTAAATAGCATTACCAATATCCTATTGCATTAATAAATCTTATAAGATTAACAAGATTATTATATAATATCACAGAACAACATATAATAATATATAGATGTTATATTGTTTTATATACTAACATATAACAGTATATAGGTATTATCATTTCATTTTATAGGTTTGGTATGGTTGATAGGGCAGTGCTTCTATGGCAGTATTAATGGCCAACCCCATTCCACTATTGATATGATAATGAAAATTGGCCTTTTTTCTTTGAGACCGTAAATAGCAACACATCCCTAGCAACACAATCACTGTCAATCCTTGTATGACCGTTAACAACACACAAAGTGTTTGGATTATTGGGTGCAGAGTAACATCCTCTGGGACAGCCCACCAAGGGATTTCAGTTTCCCTTTCTATGTTTAGTATTTCTTCCATTTGTTGTTGGATGAGGTTTGCTATTGGTATTAGTGCTTCCTTGTTTCTTGCTACTAAGTCATGTGTATCCAACTACAAACAAATTATTTGGGGAAACATTTTAATTTAATTAATAGATCTTGTACCCTCCTGGGGGAAGTGCAATTTCTGTGATGATATCTGCACAACTGGTAGCCCAGAATGCATGGTTTCCAGTTTGGATTCTGCTATTTATTGGCATGCAAAATCCTTGCTTGTTACCAGGACAAGAGAATCCATTACTGATGAAGGTAGAATATTCTAGTGCACACACTACATCATGTAAATGCACCACTTTATTAACTAATTCCTCATATAGGCTGTGTTCACACGCACAGGGTTATTTCGAAACAAGTTGTGTCGAAACAACTTGTTTCGAAACAACACCTTATTTTGAAATATCTTATTTCGACTTAACAAAATGTTAATTCGAAATAAGAAAAAAAGCGGGAAACGAAATAGCAAGTTCACTGTGTGAACATGCTATTTTGTTACCCCTGGGGGTGAGCCAATGCTGGCTCACCCTGCAGCCCCAGAAAGGGGGCTGCAGGCACCAGCA
>ML682083.1:3255182-3366535 GCA_007922195.1 Podocnemis expansa | reverse complement strand
CTTCGAAGCATCTGAGGAAGCGGGATCTTCTCCCACGAAAGCTCATGCAAAAAATAAATCTGTTAGTCTTAAAGTGCCACACAACTGCTTGTTGTTTTTTTACTGGACTAGACTAACACAGCTGTCCCTTTTTAAATTGAGACAGCAGCCAGAGACACCCGATCCACCTCAGAAGCTGGTGCACAGACAGCTGGCATCCCCCTGCCATCCCCAGCTCAGCTGAGACCTGTAGAGCAGCAGGGGAGGGGGACACCCCACCACCAGTCCCCTGCAGCTCTGCACAGCCCACGGGGAGTCCTCAGCCTGTGCTGCCCGCACGCTCGCCATAGACGAGCAGGATTGATTCCATCCAAGTCTTTCCATGGCCTCGTCTCCCCCCAGGCTCAGGAGAACGATCCACCCACTTGCGCCCTGGCGTGCTGGCCGGAGCCTATTTGCTGCTGGGAGCCGTTGTGCTCAGGTGGGCAGTAGCTGTATGAGCTCTCCATGCTCAGCAACTTCAAAACTTCCTGGGGCTTTGACAGGGGAGGGGTGCATGCCTGTGTACCAGCCAGTGCAGTGGAGTTCGAAACAGAGAGCAGAGCGGTCGGAGTGGGCATTGTGGGATAGCTCCAGGAACACAGTTGTTGGTGGCTTTGGGGGAGCTCCACCTGTTGTTATAAGCTGACTTGCGCTGACAACGCTCTGTAGCAAAGGCCAGCCCTCACTGTCATACATCTCCTGACTGTCATAGTATAACTTGTTCTGGAAGGACAGGAAGGGACAGAAGGAAGTAAATATTGAATTATAAATCAACGTTCTGAGGCCCAGAAGGCAGCGTACCACTAAAAAGTTTCTTGGTGAAGATAAAATGTTAAACGGGGGTAACATCAGTGGAGGCCTCCTAGGCTATGTCTACATAGAATCATAGGTTTAGAAGGGACCTCATGAGGCATTTAGTCCAACCCCCTGCCAAAAAAGCAGGACAACTCTCACTAAATTATCCCAGCCAGGATTTTGTCTAACCAAGCCTTAAATAGCTCCAAAAATTGAGATTCCACCACTTCTCTAGGTAACCCATTCCAATGCTTCACCACCCTCCTAGTAAGAAAGTTTCTTCTAATATCCAACCTTGACCTTCGCAGCAGAAACTTGAAACCATTGCTCCTTGTTCTGTCCTCTCGTCCTACTGAGAACAGCCAAGCTCCATCTTCCTTGGAGCATTTCTTTAAGTAGTTGGAGGTTGCTATCAAATTCCCCTTCAGTCTTCTCTTCTGCAGGCTAAATAATCCTAGTTCCTTCAGTCTCTCTTCATAGGTCTTGTGCTCCAGCCCTTTGATCATTTTTGTTGCCCTCCACTGGACCCTTTTTAATTTGTCCATGTCCTTTTTGTGGTGGGGAGCCCAAAACTGGACCCAGTATTCTAGATGTGGCCTCACCAGTGCAGAATAGAGGGGAATGATCACATCCCTCGATCTGCTGGCAACATTTCTTCTGATGCAGCCCAGTATGCCGTTGGCCTTTTTGGCAGCAAGCACACACTGTTGACTCATATCTAGCTTCCCATCCACCATCACCACTAGGTTCTCTTCTACACTGCTGCTACTTAACTGATTGCACCTCAGTCTGTAGCAGTGCATGGGGTTTTTCCGGACAAGTGCAGGACTTTGCATTTCTCCTTGTTGAACCTCATGAGATTTCTATTGGCTCACTGCTCCAATTTGTCTAGGTCTCCCTGAACCCTGTCCCTGCCCTCCAGTGTGGTTACTGTTCCCCCCAGCTTGGTGTCATCCACAAACTTACTGACTGTGCAATCTGTCTCATCATCTAGAACATTAATGAAAATGTTGAACCGACCAGACCCAGGACTGACCCTTGGGGCACATCACACATTACTGGTTGCCAACTAGACATGGAGCCATTGATTCCTATATGCTGAAACCATTTATCTAGCCAGTTCTCTATCCACCTTACAGTCCACACATCCAACCCATACTTCCTTAACTTGCCAAGGAGAATGCTGTGGGAAGCTGTATCAAAAACCTTGCTAAAGTCGTGGTATATCACATCAACGGCTCTTTCTGCATCCACAAATCCAGTCTTCTCATCATAGAAGGCAATGAGGTTGGTCAGGCATGATTTATCCTTGGTGAATCCATGCTGACTGTTCCTGACCACTCTCTTTTCCTCCCAAGTGTTTCAGGATGGATTATTTAAGCACCTGCTCCATGATTTTTCTAGGGATTGAGGTGAGGCTGACAGTTCTGTAATTCCCTGGATCCTCCTTTTTCCCTTTCTTGAAGATAGGCACGATATTTGCTTTTTTTCCAGTCCTCCAGCACCTCCCCCATTTGCCATGAATTTTCAAAGATAATTGCATTGGTACTGCTATCTCATTGGCTAATTCCCTCAGCACCCTCAGATGCAGTTCATCTGGCCTCATTTTAGTTCAGATTTGCTAATCTGAACTAAAATAGTCTGAGGTTAGTCCGAACTAGCCACTGACTAGTTCGAACTAACTGTGGCTTCTTAGTTTGAACTAGAATGCGTGGCTAGTTCAAAATAATGGCTTAGTTCAAACATCTTTGGTCTGAACTAGCCATTACTTCAGGTCTTGCTCGTGCTTAGTTCAAACTAAGCACAGAAGTCCAGACTAACCACTGGGTTTTACTTGTCTGGATAAAGCTTTGCCTAGTCTGAACTAAGAAATTTCTTAGTTTGGACTAGCCCATAGACACAGTAGGCTTTACCCAAATTAGTCGAGACTAAACTTCCTTAGTTCAGACTAATTTGGCAGTGTAAACATAGATTTATAAATCAACAAATCAGAAGAAAGAGGTAGGCAAGTCATTTCTAGAAGAAATAAGAGAAATATCCAAAATGGAAGATCTATTGGTAATGCAGGGCTTAAATTACCCAGAGATCTGATGAAAAATTAATATGGCAAAACACAATTCTCGTATTTGCTTGGGATATATTTGGGATCATTTCTTCTTTTAGAAGATGGAGGAATTAACCAGAGGGCAGCTATTTTAGACTTCATTTTGGCTAACTGGGAGGGAATTAGTTGTGAATCTGAAGTTGAAAGGGAACTGGGAGGAACCGACCAAAATGATAGATTTCATGATCCTGTGGAAAGGAAGGAGTGAGAGCACTGAGCTTTACAAAAAACAACTTCAACAAATTCAGTAACTGAAAGGTAAGGCCTCATGGGAAAAAGATCTAAGGGAAAAAGAGTTCAAGAATGTTGGCAGTTTCTCAAAAAGACAGTATTAAAGACACAGCAGCACATGATCTCGATGCAAAGGAAAGACGGGGAGAAAAAAAATGAGGCCAATGCAGCTGCAGCTGGGGCTGTGCAGTGACCTGAAAATCAAAAAGGAATCCTACAGAAAGTAGAAAAAATACTTTCCAGTGGCTAAGGATATGGACAAACATACAGCATGAGCATGTAAGTTTTTCAGTTCAGAAAAGGTAAGGTGCAAAGGGACATAAAAGGTGACAAGAAGTGCTATAAGCAGCTTTAGAGGGAGAGAAAGGAGAGTGTAAGAAAATGTAAATCTGCTATTTTAGTGGGGTAAGGAGAGCTAATAACAGACTACAGGAAAAGGCTGACATTTTAAATACTTTTTTGGCTGCAGCCTTCACTAAAACGGTTGTGAGCAGATGCTTAACACAACTAACCACCATAAGGGGGAATGAATACAAGCAGTGTTCCATCTTATTTTTCATAGGCTGTGTGTGCAAAAAATTTCTTTGTGTGCACAAAAAATGTCTTTGTCAGTGCTAATATTAGCACTGTTGAATTTTTTTGTGCATGCTATATTTTGTTGTGTGCATGGGTTTCACAACCTGTGTGCACGCACATGTGCAGAGCCTGGAGGGAACAGTGAACACAAGTCGCAATAGGGAAAGAAAGGGTTAAGAATGTGTAGTTACTTTAGATTATTCAAAGTGTTATGAAATTCACCAGAAGGTACTTGAGTAGCTAGCTGAAGCAATCTTGAAACCATTATCAATTTACTTTGAGAACTCCTGGAGGATGTGTGAGCTCTCAGAGAAGTGAAGAGCGAAGAGTATTTATTGCTAAAAAGCAGAACAAAAAGAACTTGTGGAATTATAGAGCAATCAACTTTGATACCTGGAAAGATACCGCAAGATGATATTAAAAAACCTAAAAGTGAGCACGGAGAGAATAATAAGATGATAAGATTAACAGATGCCTAGGATAAATGGGATTTAGTTTAACCTCCTGTATAATACAGACCATAGAACTTCCCCCAGAGTAATTCCTATATCCTATCATTCAAAGAAATAGCCAGTCCTGTGTTAAAAATGGTCAGGGATGGCAATTCCACCATAACTCTTAGTAAATTACTCCAAGGTTAATTATTCTCCCCTTTATAAATTAATGCCTTATTTCTAGTGTGAAGTATCTAGCTTCATCTCCCAGCCACTCGATCGCGTTATATCTTTCTCTGCTACATTGAGGAGTCTGTTGTCAAACATTTGCTCCACAGGTAGATACTTACAGACTATAATCAAGTACTTTGTAAATCTTTTCTTAAGGAAATTAAATAGACTGTTTATTGACCCTATCGTTATAAGGCATGTTATTTAAACCTCTCTACTTTTTCTTGATATTGCCCCCTTTATCCAGGTTCTCTCTACCTTTTTTGTCAAGACTCACACTGGGAGCTCATGTTCAGCTAGTTATCCACTTCCACCATCAAATCTTTATCAGAGTCACTGCTTACCATGATAGAGGTTCCAGTCCTGCAAAAATGGCCTGCATTCTTCATTCCTAGATGTATACATTTAGCTGCATTAAAATGCATACTTTTTTTTTTTTTTTTTTGCATCATGTTTACCAAGGGATCTGGAATCACTGTGAATCAGTGACTTGACCTCTTCACTATTCACTATTCCACCAATCTTTTCGTCACCCGAAAACATTAGCAGTGATGATTTTATATTTTCTTTCAGATCATACAAGAACAAGAACCCACTGAAAATGCATCTGCCTAGGGATGGCTCCCCATTTATAATTATCTTTTGAGAAATATTAGTTGGTTTTTAACCCTTTAATGTGTTCAAGGTTAATTTTATATCAACCTAAAAGCTTTATAGAAGTCTCTATCTATTTGTCATGATGTACTCGCTCACCATGGATGGCACCTCCTCCTGGCTGCTCTGGAGAATAGGTCTTATAACAGTGAGTTGTTCAGACTGAATACACCGTTGATTAAAATGACATCTCAAACTCTCTTCTTATACAGGCCTTTCAGTGACTCTACTTGTTTTCTCACTGACCTTGAGCCTCCACTGTTTCTGCTACGACCTTTTGGAGGTGGCAAGAATGAGCAGAGCTGTCCCAGGTGATGGTGCACTGCTGTATTGTATAATAGTACGGTATGTCTGCAGTGTAGTTGTAGCCACGTGGGTCCCAAGATATTGCAGAGGCAAAGTGGCTGAGGCAGCATTTTTATTGGACCATGTTCTTTTGATGAGGGAGGCACATATCTGAGCTTACCCAGTGCTCTTCTTCATGTCTATGAGAGCTTAAAAGAAGGTTTGTTTCACCAACAAAAGTTAGCCCAATACCTCACCCACCTTGTCTGTCTGCTAAAAGTATTATAATATTGTCAGCTAAATTCTATCCTGTTCCTTACACAAGCTATTTTTTTCCTCTGCTGCTGCACAGTGAATGAATGTGTCCATTTGGCTGCCCACAGTAATGCCTCGGTGTCTTTCCTCAGTGGCTACAGTCAGTTTAGAGCCCAGCAATGTATAGCCTTTATTTTATTTAAAGTGAATATAGCAAGGGTTTACTAAACCATCATGGGTTCGGCTCTGGTGGCTACAGATTCAAGCTCACCTCTGCCATTTGCTTCAGATTAAAACCTTTAGCCACACATAACATGAGAGGTCATTGAATCCAGTCCCTTGCAATCATGGCAGGAGCAAGTACCATCTGTCCTGGACAGCTGTTTGTCTAACCTGCTCTTAAACACTCCCAGGGATGGAGATTCCACGACCTTCCTAGGCAACTTATTCCAGTGGTTAATCACCCTGACAGTTACAAATATTTTCCCAGTGTCCAACCTAAACATCCTTTGCTGTAATTTAAGCCCATTGCTTCTTGTCTTCTCATTGGCAGTTAAGGAGAACAATTTTTTCCCTCCTTCTCATAACTACTTTTTAGGCTATGTCTACATTGGTGAATTAGTCTGTACTAAGGAAGCTTAGTCCAGACTAATTTAGCCCATGGCTACACTAGGCTTTGCCTAGTTCGAAAAAAGAAATTTCTTAGTTTGAACTAGGCAAAGCTTAGTCCAAACTAGTTAATGCCAGTGTTAGTTTGGACTTCTGCACTTAGTTCAAACTAAGCATGGGCAAGATCCGAAACTAAGGATTAGTTTGAAATTAGTAAGCCATTAGTTTGAACTAACCGTGTGTTCTCGTTAGAACTAAGTAAACTAGAATGTGTGGTTAGTTCAAGCTAAAAAGTCCATGGTTAGTTTGAACTAAAAAAACAAGGAGTCTTGACACTTAAAGACTAACCGATTTATTTTTCACATGAGCTTTTGTGGGAGAAAATCCCACTTCATCAGATGCTTCGAAGATGGGTGAACTTAAGGCGAGATTTTCTTTCACAAAAGCTCATGTGAAAAATAAATCGGTTAGTCTTTAAGTGCCACACGACTCCTTGTTTTTTTTGCTGGACTGGACTAACATGGCTACCCCTTTGGAAATTAGTTTGAACTAGCCTGAGGTAAGTTTGGACTAACCTCAAACTGATTTAGTTCAGACTAGCAAGTCTGAACTAAAATTTCAGATGTAGACATAGCCTTAGATACTTGAAAACTGTTATCATGTCTCCTGTGTCTCTTCTTGTCCAGGCTAAACAAACCCAGCTCTTTCAATCTTCTCTCATAAGTCAAGTGTTCCAGACTTCAATCGTTCGTGTTGCTCTTCTCTGGACTTTCTCCACTTTGTCCAAATCTTTCTGGAAAAGAGGCACCCGGAATTGTACACAATACTTCACTTGAGGCTTGAGCAGAGCAGAGTAGAACGGAAGAATTATTTCTCTTGTCTTTCTTACAATACTCCTCTTTATAAATTTCATAATGCTTTTTTTTTTTTAACAGTGTTCCACTGTTGACTTACATTTAGCTTGTGGTCCTCTGTGGTCCCCAGATCCCTTTCCACAGTACTCCTTCCTTGGTAGTCATTGCCCATTTTGTATATGTGAAACTCAGGGCTGTCCCCCCGGGTGGGGGGGGGCGGGGGCCCAGGCTAAAATTGGGTAGGTGGGGCTGCCAGTTCCCAGGTTTCTGTCCCTCCCCTGGGCTGGCGACTTTGCCCTCGGGGACAAGGAGGGCTGGCCCAAAGGCCAGGTTCCTTCCACACTCCAACGCGCACGATGCTGCCTTCGGCTTCCTGCCAAAGGCTGCGTGTGACGGGGCTGACGCGCCCCACGCTGCGGGAGCCCAGCCAGCCCTGGGGGTGGCAGAAGCTCCGCCCCTTAAGCCCTGCTGGGCATGCTCAGGCTGCTGCCCCAGTATAAGAGGGAGCAGCACAGCTCAGTCGGGGCTGGCCAGCGGAGGCGAAGGACGTCTGGTGGAGGCTCGGTGAGCAGTGTGAACCCTATGGAGCGGTTACTACAAGAAGAGAGCCCCGTTACCGATGCCCAGGACCTGCGGAGAAGCCAATGACCGTGGGCCCGGGAAAGGGGCAGTCTCTCTTCAACACCGGACCAGATCTTCATCCTGCCCCAGGCAGGAAGCAGCCCAAGGGGGGGTGCAGCAGGGCGTATAGAAGAATGAGTCAGCGTGTTCTGGTTTGAATTCCCGCTGATTGGGTGCTGGACCCCCGGCACCCGTAGGGCCCTGGGCTGGGGCTCAGTGGAGTGGGTGGGCCTGAGCCCCCCTACCTGGGCACTGAGCACTGCTCCTGGACTCTGAGAGTACTGACTGTGGCGGCTAGACTGCACCGCCCCTACCCAAGGGCGACTCATAGACTCTGGGTTCACAAACTGTGGCTACTAGGCCACATTGCCCTGACTCCAGGGCTATTACCAAACATTGTACTTGACCTGGGCGATCAGACCGGTTTGTCCTGACTGCAGGGCCGTGTTGGTACAGGAACTGTGTGATCAGAGACTCACGGGGCGCCCTCCCTGATATCTTCCCCCCTTTCCCTATGAGAGGGAGCAAGGGAGGGCTTACCCCGCGTCACAGTGGAACAGGGGTGGGGGTGGGGGCAGCTCGGCAGTGGGGGGCAGCAGCAGGGGACTCTCTCTGCCCTGCTCACAGCAAAGCAGTGCAGGGCCCATGGAATCACAGGGGCAGGGGAATCACCCCTCTGCCCCACTCCCTGGATGCCTCTGGTGGGGCTGATTTTTGTTCCTAACTGGAGTACTCTGCAATTTTCTTCATTGAACTTCATCCTACTTATCTTGATCATTTCACCAGTCATTGTGTGTTGTGATCCTATTCTCCAAAGCATTTGCAACTCCTCCCAGCTGGGTGTCATCCACAGACTTAAAAGTGCATTCCCTATGCTATTATCTGAATCATTGATGAAAATATTGAACAGAACCAGACCCAGAACTGATCCCTGCAATACCCCATTTTTTATGCCCTTCCAGCCTGAGTATGAGCCATTGATAACTATTGTCTGGGAGTGGTTATCTAACTAATTATGCACACATCTTATAGTAGCTCCATCTAGGTTGTAGTTTCCTATTTTGTTAATAAGAAGGTGATGAGAGCCCATAGGAAAAATTTTGCTAAAGTCTAAGTATACCACATCTACTTCTCTCTATCCACAAGGCTTAGTACCTTGTCAGAGAAAGCTATCAGGTTGGTTTGACACAATTTGTTCTTGACAAATCCACGCTGACTATTACTTAACACCTTATTCTCTACTAGATGTTTGTAAATCGATTCCTTAATTTTTTGTTCCATTATCTTTCCTGTTACTGAATTTAAGCTGACTGGTCTGTAACTCCCTGGGTTGTCCTCATTTCCTTTTTTATAGATGAGTACTGTATCTGCCCTTTTCCAGTCCTCTGGGGTCTCTTCCATTTTCCATGACTTTTTTCAAAAATAATAGATAATGGCTCAAATATGTCTTGAGTTGGTTCCTTGAGTATCCTAGGGTGCATATCACCAGGACCTGGTGACTTGGGAGACATCTAAGTTGTCTACGTTATTTTTAACTTGTTCTTTTCCTGTTTTAGTTTCTGATCCAGTCTCATTTTTACTGCCTTTCACTATGTTAGGCCTCCAGTTGCCACCAGCCTTCTTGGTGAAAACCGAAACAACACAGTCATTTAGTTCCTCTGCTAGTTCCACATTTTCTGTTGTTGTTTTTCCCTCTTTACTGAATGTTTTCTTGTTACCCTCTGTGTCTTCAATTAATTTGATCTTGGTTTGTGCCTTGGTCTTTCTGATTTTTCTCCTACATAATTGTGTTATTTCATTATAGTTATCCTTTGCAATTGGAACTAATTTCCACTTTTTGTAGGACCTATTTTTTTAATTTTTGAGTATTGAAAATCTTCTGGTTAAGCCAGGGCGGTCTCTTGTTATACTTCCCATCCTACTTACACAGTGGAATATTTTGCTCTTGTGCCCTTAATAGTGTCTCTGAAAAACTGCCAACTGTGTTTAGCCATTTTTCCTCTTAGATCTACTTTCCATGGGATCACACCTATGAACTCCCTGAGTGTGCTAAAGTCTGTTGTCTTGAAATCCACTGTCTTTATTTTGTTGTTCTCTCTCCTCCCATTCGTTGGAATCATGAACTCTACCATTTCATGGTCACTTTTACCCAACCTGCCTTCAGTTCTCAACCAGTTTCTCAAAATCAAATCAAGAATACCCCTTGTAGCTTTCTTCACCTTTGGAAAATAAATAAATAAATAAATAAAATCTCCAGTATGTTTCAAGAGCTCATTGGATAATCTGTGCCTTGCAGTGTTATTTTCTGGGTAGTTGAAATCCCCCATTATCACCACGTCCCATGCTTTGGATGATTTTGTTAACTGTTGAAAAAAAGTCTCATCCGCTTCGTCCTGGTTAAGTGGTCTGTATTAGACCATACCAAAACATCACCCTTGTTTTGCACTCCTTTTATCATTACACAGAGACTTTCAAGAAGTATCTGTCCTATTTTTGTCTCAACATGAGTCCAAATAACTTTTTCCTTATAACTTTTTAATAATAAGGCACTATCTCCTCCCTTTTTTCCCTGCTCATCCTTCCTAAGCAGGCTGTACCCTGCTAAACTAATATTCTAGTCATGTGTCATCCCACCAAGTCTCTGTGATGCCAGCTATGACTTAGTTGTATTTCACTACTGGCATTTTAAATTCCCTTTGGGTATGAGGTCTAGCCTGCTTTACAAGTTTTATTACAGTTACAGGTAAGGTTAAGATTAATAAAGAACTAGCTATAAGTTTCAAATATAGTCATTCTTACATCCTTAAGGACATTTTTTGTGTCTGGCGGATTCGTTGTCACTCGATCATTAATAGAAGGATGGTTCCTGCTCAGATTTTACCATAGGGAACTCATTTTTCCCAATCTGGGGGCCATCTTTTGTCTTGTGATTCTGACTACACTTACATTCTACGTGTGTGAGTGAAGAGGGTCCACTCTCTTTTCCATTATCTCAGGATTATTGCAGTACCACCTTTTTCATAGGTTGTTCATATTCCTTTTGTTCTGACTAGCATTTATGTCCATCAGTTAGGGGAAGTGTTGGGGAAAAATGTGACTATTGGGCATCTTGTAATTCAATACCAGCCATCGGCACGGTTTTACTCTTCATTTTGTGGCATTGATTTATTCTCTAGTCATTCGGTTATGTGAAGCATTTCTTAAGCCTACAGGCTAGTATGGCTAAGGTAGAATCATATGGGCCTCAGCCTGTACACCTTGCATTTCAGCTGTAATTACTTAGACACATAAAATATACTTATCCCTTTTAAATACTTATCTATCTTATTCTTCTGTAATCCTACAATTTAAATCTATTTAGCATAGAAGACACAAATATTACATGCATGTTAGTTAAGCATAACATCACACAATAAATGACTAAGGGAAAATAATTTGCTACAGTTGTGGACCAAGTAGTTCAAACTGTCTTCCAGGTGCATTACCTTATGTTTGTCATCACCAATTTTCAACAGCTGTTGTGGTCATCTTAGCCTAGCTTTGCTCTATGTCCCTGAAGATTTTCAAACTCTTAACAATCATAAATAGTTTGGGGTTATTGGAAAAGTTTGCCATTTGCTTCTTCAAACTCATTTACAGAGAGTTGATACGGATGTTAATGACCAGTATTCCTGGTATGGAGTCTTGTAGCAATCTACTATATTTACCTTTGTCCATGCTGAAAATGGAGCTATCCTTTGATTTCTGTTTCTTACACAGTTTCTGAGGTCCAAAGGGGTAGCCAGGTTAGTCTAATTCAGTAAATCCAACAAGGAGTCCTGTGGCACTTAAAGACTAACATATTGATTTATTGCATGAGCTCTTGTGGGAGAAAATCTCACTTCATCAAGTGCTTTGAAGATGAGGCAAGCTCATGCAATAAATAAATTAGTTTTCCTGTAACCCATCTCAGCGCTTTAATATTGAAGTAAAGTGAAGTCAGGTCTACGCTAAAAATTTACATCAGCTCAGCTGCAGTTTATCTGAAGAAAATGCTCTAAGCTCTCCTGTCAGCTTACGTACTTTGCCTCCACCAGAGTCCTTAGTCTTGTTGGTGAGAGAACTGTTCACATGGGGGATCAGGGTGGGTGTAACTGTGTAGCAACAGTGTTATTTGGGTGTGAGCTTTTCACACTCGAAGCGATGTGGTTATATCTAGATCAGCCTGAGTCTTCAGCCAGCCTAACAGGCTGGGGGATGCGCTTGTTTTTGGAGACAACGAGTGTACCGATTTCTGTCAGTGCGCAGTGAGAGGGACTGGATGCTGTAAAGAGATGTCTCACGGGAGCTCAGGTTCACTGACTGTTACCTGCCAAGCAAGGGCCTGAAGGAGTTTGCTGCTCAGGCAGACAGACTGACGTAGCAGGGAGCAGACGCGTTGTTCCAGGCCCTGTGAAGAGAAAGTCACACATGGCCAGTGAAAGGTACAGTCCAGTAAATTATGATTAACAGAGGGTGCATAATGTACACTACCAGCGCCAGAGCATGGCTAGATTTATAGGAGGGCATGGCGCTATCGGCCACGGCTACATAGGGCATATGAGAGAGAGAGTGATGAGGGGAACCTAGCAGGGGTGGCATGGCTCCCATCTAGCCAGACTTTATAGGGAACCTAAGAGATTTGTTACTTCCTGACTGGAGAGCGTGTGCATGTGCATCAAAATAATCTGTACTAACAATGAACCAAGAGCCTTGGGCATGTAGGCAGCAGTTCTATGTCAAATCCCTGAAGTTTGGATAATTTCAGCTGCCACGAGGAAGGAAACCTGATGATGGTGCCAGAGAGGAGGAAGGCACTAGATAAGAAGATTATTAGAGCGTAGACAGCGTTGTAAAGCAGTGGTTCCCAACCTTTGATTCAGGGGCCAAAAGTGGCCCTCGGCTCCTCTCCTGCCGGCTGCAGAATGGAGTCACTGCCTAAAGACCCAGGTGGAGCACGTTTCCACAGGGTTATGAGACAGATGCCGGCTCCTTGCTGCAGCCAAATGGAGAGGAAAGTAGTGGTCCCACCTCCCTGTCTGTAGCAGGGAGTACGGCAAAGTGCTCTGCCTTGGTCCATAGGGGCTGGGGTCCTTGCTAGAGTCAGAGGGAAGTGAGCAGTGATTTTCTGTCCCTTTGGCTGCAGAAGGGAGGCACTGGCCTGAGACCCAGAGGAAGTGCGCAGAGCGGCAGGACGTGTGTGGTTTTCTTGCTGCCGTCAGGGAGACAGGAGATCTGTGAGCAAGGAGGCAAACTGCTTTTGAGGGGGATCTGCTGGTGGCACCTGCTGGCTCTTCAGGGCTGTGAAAATGATACCTGTGGCCCTTGAGTTAATCAAAGAGGTTGGGAACCACTGCTCTAAAGCACTGGAAAGAAGTGGACACAAGCCTGAGCAGAGGACCAGATCTTGGACCCCAGCGCCGTTCTGGAATTTGATGAGAGGAACGGCCCACAGAAGCACCTAGCCACTAAAGGACAATGGGAGAGGGACTTGCATGTAGCGCACAGCTTCACTGAATGAAAAATGTCCCCTGATTTTTCATGCTGAAGGTTAGTCAGGAGTGGTGCAGTTTGTCACATTCCTCTTTTAAAGTACACGCAAATTAACCTTCTGCAGGATATAAACTCTCCGAGAATGGGGCATTTACTGAGCTTACAATGTGTGTGATTATTACAAGGAAAGCCAGCATATGCAATCACAAGCTGGGACTTTTCCTACCACAGACAAGGTGCTGTGACCATCTTCTAAAGCAGGGGTCTCAAACTCACAGCCTGTGGGCCACAAGTGGCCCCTAAAATTATTTGCTACAGCCCACAATAACACTATCGTTATCAATATTTGCAATATCATTGTATGGAAAGGTTTCAGTGGTGCAGCCCTCAGGCTAATGTACTTACTAGTCCTCATTTGGCCCTCATCATGATTTCAGCTTGAGACCCCTGCTCTAAAGTGTTTTTGTGTTCCTGAGCACTGAGACTGTTTTTTGCCATTTAGGCACATCATGCCATATGTTGTTTTCAAAGTAGAATGAAGTGATGTACCTTAATGATGAAACCATGGCATCCATCCAAGACGATGTAGTGATATAAACCCTTCTTTAACAAAGAGGTCTTAGGTGGCAAAAATGTAATATTACATGCAAACTGGCATCTTTAGTTCTTAAATTTGATGCAAACATATAGTGCATCAGCTGATTAGCTCTGAAAATATGCCTCCACTTCCGCTCTGGAGGATAATTTGTTGGCCAATGTCTTTGCAAACTGTGCCTGTTTATCACACAGCAGACATTGGCGTAGTCATCATCTCAACCCCTGCAATATGTACACTACAGATCTAGTTATTAATAGACTGGATTTAAAGTCTCTGGGATTGTTTGTTTCCAGTGACCCCCTGCAAATGTGACTAGACTAAAAATCTGTGACCAGGACATGAATTGTGCTCATTTGTGTTGATTGTGGCACCATTTGGCAATATATTAATGTTTAGGGTTTACAGAAACACAGAGTGAATCCACCTCTCATGGGTGAAACTGCTATTGTTCCTGTGGCTTCATAGATTCAGGGCCTGATAGGCACATTGTGATCACGCACCCTGATCTCCTCTGGAAAAAAGGCCAGAAAACTTCCCCAAAATAATTCTTGGAGCAGATCTTTAAAAAAAAAAAAAAAAAAATCCAATCTGAACCTAAAAATTGCCTGTGACAGAGAATCTACCATGACCCTTGGCAAGTTGTTGCAATGATTAATTACTCTCTCTGTTAAAAAATTAATGTCTCATTTTCAATCTGAATATGTTTACCTTCAACTTCCAGTCATTGGATTGTATCCTACCGTTCAGTGCTAGATTGACATGCCTACTACCAAATATCTGTTCTCCCTGTAGGCATTTGTAGGCAGTGCAACCTTCCTTAACCTTCTCTTTCTTAAACTTTGTAGACTGAGCTCCTTAAATCTATCATTGTAAGTAAGGAATGTTTTTAACCCTTTCATCCTTTTGGTGGCTTTTCTCTGAATCCTCTCCAGTTTATGAGGATCCTTCTGAATTGTGGGCACCAGCGCTGGACTGGCTTTCCATCAGTGGTCACCAAAGCAGCAGACACAGGGGTAACTTTCAAATATGGGGCATTGATTATTGGTTTGAGAGCAACAATAAGTACATCTCCAATACTGCTAACTTTTCCTCCGCACTGGGGAGGGAATCATTTTAAACTCTACTTCTCTTGCTAGCTGGAATAAAGAGTGAACAAAAACATGTAAAAGCTGGAGGTGAGCTGTTGCCTGCTATATTATATAAATATGTGCATGTTTCATAGTCAAGCCAGTCTAGCAATGTTTTCTAGCAATTATTCAGTGTGAATGGAGCCTCTGAGTGCTGCAGATCTGACCTGGAAAGCAATATCCCTGTTTACCATGGGAATCTTCTTCTGGGAACTGAGTCTCCCAATATTCCCATTTCATGTTGTGCATATATATGTATTTTTAAGAGAAAATAAAGCAACTTGACAATAGTTTTGCAGGGGCTAGGAAAGGGCATGGACTTGATATCAAAATGCTACTAAAATGAGGCACCAGTAACTATTTTGATGTCAGCTCTCTCATGTCCACAAGGCAATACAAGACTGATTTGTTCCCCAGGAAAGCTGTGTTTTCCAGCTCTCGAAGGTGCACTGCATGGCTGCCAACTTAATGTCAAATGTTTTACAGCCTGCTTGGGATAGAAACACTTTGCCTGGCCAGTACAAATGCAGTCAAACTGATCTATTTTTCCAAGCCTTTATCTTGAAGGAAGTTATGAGAAAGGAAACATTCTCAGCTCTTCTGCCTTTGTCGTCTTCTCCTTCAGCTACTTTTCTAGCCTTTAAATAATGGCCCTTAAAAGAAGCCAAACAAAAAAACTTTTGCAACTTTTTTAAACGTTCCATTTTTTTGGTGAAACTGGGAAATGAGAAATGGTGTTATATTTTTGGGTTTTGGGATTATGATTTTTGAGTTTATTGTGTTTCTCTTTTCTCCTCCTTGCCCCCTCCTTTTCCATGGGGAAAAGGGGAAAAATGAAACTTGAAATTTTTTGAAAACAAAACAATTGAATAAAAAGCTTTTGTGAAAATCTGGGAATAAATGAGACATTGTTCTTGTCCAAAAGCAATTGAATGAAAATGATGCCACAATGTATTTATCTGGTGAACAATGGTTTCCATTTTCTAACCATTCACCCTTCCAGCTGTGAACTACCGCATGCTGTGTCTCTGTCCCAACTCACTAACACGCTGCCGCTGACAGAGCCAGTTGAGTGATGGTGAGTGTGCCTATTGTAAGATGAGAAATTCCTCCACTGTTTCCAGACTGATGCCAATTTTCACCAATCTGTTCAGGTGTCTGTATTGAGCTTGTTGCTGTGCTGTTTGAGTTCTTAGGGTGAAATTCGGGCTTCAGTGAATTGAATGGGAAAACAGCTATTAAGTCCAGTTGGGCCAGAATGTCACCTTTTACCTCCCTCCACCCACCAATCCTCATAATGGCCAATCAAGCAGTATTCTTTTTGTAACAAGAGAAAATTAGACATTGAATTCTGTATAGATGACTTTGCTTTGTGCTTTCACACTTAGCGCGCACAGTGTGTAGCTCACCGAGCCTAAACTGGCTGCTCCTGCTGGCAGAGAGGAAGGGTAAGCAGGGATCACAGGAAAGTGCTCCATCCCTTGCTGTAATGGCTGTGGTCCTTGTAAAGAGCACAGGGCTTAAGGAGGACAATCATGGACACTGCAAGAGGGCTGTATTAATGCATCATAAATCATACAGCCGCAGGGGCAGAATTAATGTTGATCCAGCAACCTTAGCAGAGACGTTTCCTGAGAACTGAGTGCTTCACTGTACAACTGGAGTATTACCCTAAAGTAGCATTTTGTACAGAACATCCTAATGGTGCCATGTGTAACAGACTTTAATCAAGTCAAGAGGGGAAAAGATGGCAATTAAAGCTTATGTTGGCTGTAGGTTTTTTAACAGAGGACCTCATCGTTCAATGCCCTTGATTTGTGTAGGAACACTTGATTTCCTCTAATAAGTCCAGGGTAAAGTGTGTTTTATTCTAGCTATGAGTCAGATCCTCTCTAAAACCTAAGGCAATCAGGGTTCTATTAAAATTACGTTTCTAAACTCTCTCAGTTCAGAGTTTCACACAAACCTCTCAGCTCAGTGCTGCTTCTTAATGCCAGTGCTCATAAACAGTTTTATCAGCTGGACTCTTCTATTTGGGAATGGTGCAAAGACTCTTGGTTTTACCACGGAGTTGTCCTCTCTTCTGTATTCTTCATTTAAAATTGTCATGAGGCCTGATGTAACAATCTAGAGGGTTCATTAAAGACCATACTTTTGAATGAGTAAGGAACAGAATTGAGATAACAGGGACAGGAGCAGCCATGTTAGATGACCTGCAGGGCACTGTCCCATGTTGGGGAATGTATCTGAAATCACAACCTTCTACAAGCCTATCTCTGTGCTTGAGAGGCATTAGAAGTGTAGATCTCATTTCATAAAGGTTTGTTTTTATTTTGATGTGCTTTATGCATGCAGCATGGTAAATTTAGTAGTCCTTGTTAAACTAAGAACAGCTGAAATGATATTTGATTGTAAGATCTTAGAGGTAGGAGCAATATGAAGAACTTTCATCTTGGGTCTTCCACAGTCCAGTTCAACATTCATTATTGTGCACTTAACAAATGTAACAAGTAATACATGACTGGATGGTGATCTCTAGGTGGGGCTTGACCAAAAGTGAGGGTGGTTGAGGCTACCTTTGTCTGTATTTGGGGCCCTGGCTTCACGAGTGACAAATTCTGATTGAAGATTGTACACCTTTAGGATCTTGTTAAAAATCACAGTCACAAAATAATAAATTGGTTACCTTGTTCCATGAAAAGGACAGCTTTAGTATCCCAGCATGCAAGCTGAATCATACATGGGCTGAATTGTTCCCAGTTCTGTTTTGAAGTACATGCATGCATGTGCCGAAAAGCTTGAAGAGTTAGAGGAAGAGGTTCAAGAGTCATGAGAACAGTTGACTAATCCACAAATGGATTTAGACTCTGTCATGGGAAGTGGATTTGGTGGGGTTGCATAATTACCACGCGAGTTATTTATAACTTGCAAAGGTGGCAGAATCCACATTCCTGTGCAAGACTATGAGAAAAGTCAGTTACTTTTACCATAACTTGGACCGATTATTTATACTAAGCAGTATTTTACAAGCAGATCTACCATTATTTCCGTACAGTGCAGGGTCCCAATGCACTGTCATTTAGAGAAGAGAACTGCAGCTCATTGCAAATGTTACTACCTCATTTGCAGCCTGGATGATATTGAAAGCCTTGTGCTCTCTCACACCATAGGGTTGTGTCATGAAAGGTTGCCTAAAGAATGAGTGTTATGAACAATCAGAGATACAGCATAGCTATAGAAGGACAGCATGACCGTGACAACCCCTGGCCCCTTGACCTTACAAATCTCACTCACTTAGTATCCTTGCAAAGTTGCTAACCAACCTCCTGTGTGCTGATACCAGGACCAATGACTACTAGGGGTGGACATAATGACCGGAGGAGGGACGTTAGATGGGGTGGGTTCGGAGTTATTACAGAGAATTGTTTTTCGGGGTGTCTGGTCAGTAAGTCTTGTCCACATGCTCAGGGTTTAACTGATAGCCATATTTGGGGTCGGGAAGGAACTTTCCCCCAGGGCTGATTGACTAGAGGTCTGGGGGGTTTTCACTTTCCTCTGTAGCATGGGGCATGGCTCACCTACTGATGAATTCTCTGTATCTTAAAGTCCTTAAATCATGATTTGAGTATTTTAATAACACAGTTGTAGGGTCGAGGTTTATTGCTGCAATGGGTGGGTGAGGTTTTGTGGCCTGCATTGTGCAGGAAGTCAGACAGATGATTATCAGTCCCTTCTGACCTTTGAGTCTATGTAGGCTAAGTCACTGTTTATTAAGTCTCAATTTTCATGGAAACTTTTACTGTGTTCAGTAATTGAGAGGGAGTTAATTTGTGGTGCTAATCCGGGCAGTCAGAAACTGACTTACGAAACATGGCCATCGTATGTCTCAACACAGAACAAAAAGAAGCACCTGCCATGCTTCCTTGCAGCCTTTTTTTCCCCCTGCTTGGTAATGGCATACAGCCTTCTTCTGGACTGTCCTCAGCATGAGGAAATATTTTCTGTGTAACCTCAACATGTATCCAGTTGTCATGTGCTTTTATGGCCTTTTTCTCTAACCGTTGTGATCTCTCAACAATTTTTATGGTTTACTATTTGTCACCTGACAAGGATAGTTTAATCCAGAGGTGAAGTGTGTCATGTGGAGATAGAGGCTTGCTATGCCACCATAAAATGTCTGATGGCTAACTTCTAATGAAAGGTGTATGAGGTGTTATAGATTAAAAATGCCCTGCATTGGTGAAGCACATCGTATATTTGCATACTGTTCTCATCACACGGGTACTTGCTCCGTAGCTAGATATGAGTGCTCATCATCAGTGAGTGTATTTATTAGCTTCAGGTTTTTTTAGTGATTAGATTAAATTTAAAGTCTGCAATAGGCAGAACATAATCAAGCTGCTGAATGTTCATCCGCTCCCCCCCTTTTTTTTCTTTTACTGCCTTTCACTTATGAATAGTGAAAGCCTTTAAACCTCTGCACTTGGGCTGGAGCGTGATGCAGGGAAGCAGTGTCATTCAGCGAAAAGGAATTTAACGTGAGCAAAATTCAGTTAACCAGTAAAGGAGAGGCCAGAGGTTTCTGCTCATTCTTTTCTCAGTCTGAGCCATAGATGATGTTGCTACAGAAACCACGTAATTCAACCATCCTCTCTTTTAGCACCTGATTTTTTTAAAAGATGTTCAGTCTACTCCTTTCTCCAAAGAGCCTTGCCATGGTTTGGTGTGATCTATAAACATAAAAAATGTACAGCTTGATCATCAAGTTCAAGTTTAATTGAGGGGAAGGTATTTGCACAGGGCTGAGTCTTTAATGGATGACTGAGTTCTCCTGATCCCCTCAAAAAAAGTCGAGTTCAATTTCTCTTCATCTCTTCCCTTGCTAGTGCCCAAACCTGCAAAATCTCACTTGGTGTAATTATTTTGTTGTCTATAATGTGTAGCTACCCTACAGGGGAGACATAAGCCTACATGAATGCTAATCACCCTGTGCGGGTAGTTGGATTACTGCTCTTCATTGCTATTGTAGCACGTAGCAGCACCGGCCCTGGCCCAGGACCCCCACTATCTGCTAGGAGCTGTCCAAACACAGAAGAGGAAGGCAGTTATTTTTATTACAGCAGAGGCTAGCAGACTCAGCTGAGACCCCCCCCCCCATCATGCCTGGTGCCTTACACATGCATACTAAGACCGTTTGCCATTTCTTTATAAAACAACAAGGAGTTGTGTGGCACTTGAAGACTGGCAGATTTATTTTTTGCATGAGCTTTCGTGGGAGAAGATCCCACTTCCTCAGATGCTTCAAAGATGGGTGAACTTACAGAAAGGAATGAAACTAAATGCAAGGGGGTGTAAAACATAGGATCAGGTCATAAAGTAACAGCAAATCAGAGCAGTTTACAGGCTCAAAGAATGGGAAGCCTGAAGTCAAATTACCCTTTGTAAGGGGAAAAGAATCCATAGTCTCGATTCAGTCCTGCTTTCACAGAATTTAGTTTGCATATTAATTTGAGTTCAGCTGTATCTCTTTGAAGTCTTGATGTCCCAGCCACATCTCTAATGACAGTCGTTAACAAATCAATCATCGAGTGATTAGGAAGATGGAAGTGCTCAGCAACTGGTTTCATTGTTCTTTGATTTCTGATATCAGCTCTGTGCTCATTCAGTCTCTTACGGAGCGATCGTTCTGTTTGTCCAATGTATAAGGTGTTGGGGCATTTCTTGCACATGATGGCATAGACCACATTAGTAGATGAGCAGGTAAATGAGCCTTTGATGGAGTAGCAGGCTTGATTAGGACCTGTGATGGTGTCTGTTGTGTAGATATGTGGGCAGACTTGGCATTTCTTTATAGCCTTTATAACTTATGCCCAGCAGACTGCCTGGGGGAGAAGGGAAGGAAAGACATAAGGGGGAGACAAGATTTGTTCAAGGTCACTCAGCAAGTTGGTGGGAGAGTCAGGACCAGAATCCAAGTCTCTGATCCCCTGTTTGGCGCCCTGATTGCTGACCTATGTGGTTTCTCTGGGGGATGCAGGGGAGGAAGAAACGGTGAAATGTGGCTGTCGGGAGGGGCAGGCCAACAGCTGTTAATAAGACAGCATATGTTTGGCGGGGGTCATCTGGTGTGTTTTACCACCTGGTCCTAGCTAGAGAAAGGGTTCCCCCATCTGTGAAGTGGGACAGCGGCAGGAAAACATGCATAGCACGGTGATTATCCCACCACAGTATGCGTTTAGAGAACAAGAAACCTCCCTGAAATACTGCCGGTGGATGGCATGGAAGAAGGAAGCTCTTCAGAGAAGGGACATGTTTTCCTCCCTGCAGCTCACCTCCCATTTTCCCAGCTTTACAGTACTTGAACTTGAGGTCCCTGATTGTTGAACTGCTCTGCTTGCCAGGCCAAGTGCTGCTGTGCTCTGCATCCTGGCCATAGGCCAAAGCTCAGGGTGAAGAGTTTGGCTGAGCCTGGATTGCCTCACTCCACATCTGTGGGCTGGCTCTTGGCTAAAGGGAGGCTTCCTCTGAGCTCTCCATCCTCTGGATGGAGTACATTGCTGTGGAAATAACAGATACTGACACAGCAATGAATCCCTGAGCTGTGTGTACAACACTCCCCATCATTAGCTTCCAGCAGAGCTGAGCCCAGGGCTGTAAAGCACACAAGTTTGAGCATGCAGACCCCCTAAGTAGTGGCCAGTAACCTGGAGGGATGCTAGTGGAGAAGTTCTGGATGCCAGGTCAAGGTTATTTTGGCAGCAGTTCCATTCACAATATGCTCTCGAGGGAATTCTGTGTCAAGCACATAGACAGAAATTGTGTGCACAGTATTTAAAAAAATTGACAAAATTTGGCTCTAGCTGCCGGCCCTGCCAGAGCAGCTTGAAGCTGGAATGTTGGGATTTCCACCAAAAGGAAGCATTTTGGGGCAATCACAATGTCTGAGTGACAAAGTAAAATTCTGTAGGGCATTGTGCAGGGGCGCAGAATTCCAGGAGGAGTAACAACGGACCTGCGCTTGTGGAAAGTGGCATAGTGGAGGAATACAGGAAAGACCACGTGGTAGTTAATGTATCTTAGAAATGTGGGGCTGGAGGAGACCTTGAGAGGTCATCTAGACCATCCCCACTCACTAAGGGACGACCAAGTAAACCTACGCCATCCATGACATGTGTTTGTCTAACCCATTCTCAAAAGTCCCCAGTTTTCAAGATCCTGTAACTTCCCTCAGTAATGATCTGTTCCAGAGTTTAGCCATCATGTGCTGAGAAATGTGGAACAAACACCTCCAGTTTATGTACAGCGCTCTGTTAATATACCCCAGAATGATATGAATCTTTTTTACAACTGCATCACATTGTTGGCACATATTCAATTTAAGATCCATATTGCATTGAAGATCCACTAGAGTCCCAGTTGCAGAGAGACAGCCATGTTAGTCTCATTCAGCAAAGCAATCAAGGAGGCCTGTGTTTGTTCAGAATCCCCAGGTGCTCTTTTGCAATCCTGCCAGCTAGCCTGTTGTTCCCCATTTTTGTACCTGCAAATTTGATTTTCCTTTCATATGAGTAGTACTTTATAATTCTCTGTTTCAATTTCTTCTTGTCAATTTCAGACCAATTATCCAATACATGGAGGTTATTTTGAATTTGACTTGAAGTAAGCCTAAGCCAAACACTTTGTGCGATGTCCCATGCATTGTTGGGGTGTGTTACTGTAAATGCTTGCATTACAGGCATCCTAGATGTTGCAAACAGTACATAGTTCATTGTTTTTCCAGAGGACAAATGGGGCCTAAAAGCCATATTCATTGCAAAACAAGAGAATTTTGGTTGCTTGGGTCCCTGGATATTTGCAGATCTTGGCAAAAGTCTCCACTACTGCTTTCCGAAGCTCCACTAATGATAGGCACTCTGGAGTAGACAATGTTCCTGTGTCTGCTAAAGTTTTACTGAGAAGTTAGCTGATCCTGCAAGTCTAAATGATATAGTGTTAAGAGGTTTAAGATAAAATCATAGAAACTGGAAAAGGCCATGAGAGGTCATCAAGTCTAGTCCCCTGCACTCACGGCAGGACTAAGTACCCTCTTAAGCCATCCCTGACAGGTGTTTGTCTAACCTGTTCTTAAAAACTTCCAATGATGTTGATTCCACAGCCTTCCTAGGCAACTTATTCCAGTGGTTAATCACTCTTACAGTCAGGAAGATTTTCCTAATGTCCAACCTAAACCTCCCTTGCTGTAATTTAAGCCCATTGCTACTTGTCCTGTCATCAGTGGTTAAGGAGAACAATTTTTCTCCCTTCTCATAACAACCATAAAACTGTTATCATTTCCCCTCTTTCCTCTTTTCCAGACTAAACAAACCCAGCTCTTTCAATCTTCCCTCACTAGTCAAGTATTCCAGATGTTTAATCATTTATTTTTCTCTTCTCTGGACTTTCTCCAGTTTGTCCACATCTTTCCTGAAATGAGGTGCCTGGAATTGGACACAACTGAGGCCACAGGAACTTGATGTACCAATGTGAAGCACTGGTGTACCACTAGTGCAAGTGAGCATCCTTTGTGTTAGATTTTGTCCCTTTTGTCTTGTACTATGTGTTTGCCTAGCAACCCAAATACTGCACAGCAAATTCTGAATGCCTGGGGTCCAGCCTGGCATCTGCTGTCATACGGGACTCCTGCAGAAGTCAGTGTGGAGTCCCAGACATAGAAAAACTACATGACCCAGCTTTAAGTTCTTCTGTCACTTTTCTGGCTTAGCCAGCTGAAGGTCTGGTGGATGTTTCAAGGCATATTGTGCCACCGGAAAGGTGCTGTGTAGGACCTTTGCAGCTGTTTATTTTCTGAGCATTCAGCATTGGAGGATTCATTCAACCAGAAAACAGAACTTTTAAATGGCCTTTTAAAATTGGTTCTAGGACGTCAATGGAAATGTCCTGCAGCTGCCAGCTGCATATTGTAGCACCTAGAATGGACTTGAGGGGCAGGAACCCAGGTTGCAGGAGGGAAGAGTTTATGGGCTTTCTACAGGGCTCAAGGTGCACTCACTAGGGTCACTCCCCCCTGGCCCCACAGGGGATTAGATATCTCAGGGGGACGCCTTCTTCTTGAGGTTTCTCAGCCTGTTGTCTCGCTGTCGTCCTGTTGCCCATCTTCCTCGTTGGAGCTGCAGTGCTTCAGCCTTATGGCTTCGCCTTCCCATCAAGTCACAAGAGTCCTCCCTTTTGGGGTCTGTCACACTAGCCTGCAGTGTCCCGGGCAGTCCTTAATTTTGCTCTCGCCAAGCCACTCCCTCGTGGACTGAGAGCCGTGATGAAGAGGCCTGGAGGGGTTTCCAGACCACATTGTGCCACTCAATTAATGACTGGTAGGGAAACCCAGGCCTGTCCCTCACTGTGTGTTTCAGTCCATGGACTGGTCTCCAGCAGCCATTTCCTACCTTGCCTACCGCCCGGACCAAACCACTGGATCCTGGCTCTGCTAGACAAGCCCTTCCTCTTTGGTCCAAAACCCCCTTCTTGCCTGTATCCCTGGGAACATGATTTTAGTCTGCTGCTCAGCAGTCTTTCTCTGCTACCAGCTCTCTGGCTTTCTAGAAGTCTTGCCTGTTCCTGCATGATCACGCCAAGGCACCAGGAAACCAGTCTGTGTCCACACGACTGCAATGCCAGCTTTAGTTGCACTATCTCTGGAACTAGCTCTCTTAAACACTGGTTTAATTTTGGAAAAGTGGCATCCTTTCATGTTAGCATCCAGCACGTGAGGCACAGAGTCTCAGAGTTCAAGGCCAGGAGGCACCACTACATCATCCAGCCTGACTTCCTGTATGTCACACCGGCCACTACGATCACCCTGCACCCGCGCACTAAACCAAGAACCAAAATTAGGCCAAAATGCTTCAGCCCACAGGAGACTAGACTGTGTGTCACAGGGGGACTGAGATGCATCAGTACTCAAGGCCTCTGCAGTGGCAGGGAAATGGTTTGGTACGAAATACCTAGATAATCCTGGCTGGTAACTCACAGTCACATACTAGAGAGGAAGACAACCCTTGCCAAGATTATTGCCAATCAGACCTGGATGAAACTCCTTCCTGACACCAGCAGAAGGCCCATATGACAATCAGTTAGCACCTGAGTGTGTGAGCGAGAGCCAGCCAGAGAAGCACTCAGAAGAGCGAGAAAATGCTCAGTGCTACGTCAGAGTCCTGGCCCACCTCATCCAGTGTCCATTCTCCAGCCACGTCCCTCTCTGATGCTTCAGAGGATGGAGACTTTTTTAAAACCAAAAATCCTTCCAGAATCCATTGGGAGAAGGAATCCCTTCCTGACCCCAGCAAATGGTCAGTGGAAACCCTGAAGCTTGAAATCAATCAGAGCTGTCAGCTTGTGCTTTTTCATAGAATCAGGATGCTTTACGATGAGACGTAGAGTACCAACTGTAAATTAAGGGTCTGATTGAGCAGAGCACTTTAATGTGTATTTTTGCTGGACTGGGGACTAAATATTATCCCATTTACTTATGTTTTCTCTAAAACACATAACATCTCAGGGAAACCAATCCATGCAACAGAATTATTGCAGATTTCTTGGTATTCCAATAGCTAACGGCCATTGATCTGAAATTAGGAACATGAATTCTGTCAGATGACTTCTTTTCCTTTATGCCATCTAAAGCCAACATATCACAACTTTTCTCCTGCCCCCCTTGTGCATCTTCAGTCTTCCCTTAACAGCAATAATAATAGTAAAACCTGATCAGCCAGAAGCATATAAAAACTTGAGTGCTTATCAGCCCTGGAAAATACTGAATGGCAGCAACTGAAAAATAAATTAAATGGTGTATTTTGTAGCACTTTTTTCTATGTAAAACATTTATGCTAGCCATGAAAACCCAGGGCTGATTCAGCTGCTGAAAGGAGAGCTGCTATGTCACAGGAGTATATAAACTTGCTTCATTACAAGTGTCTCTAGTTTGCCCCTTTGCATGTGTGCGAGATGGCCTGTGCAGTGTGGATCCCTGTCCTCACACAGAGTCCTGCTGATGTCTAAAGAGACTGAGCACAGCAACAAGGTGACAGGATTGTATTGGACTATCACCGATTGCAGGATTAGGCCCCCAGGAAGGCACTTGTAAAGGTAACACTCTGTGGTTTTAGAGCCTGAAATCTAGAGGGAGCATGTGATCTCACAGCTAGACTGTGGTTCTCATGGGCATCCCCCACTGGAGTCTCCAGGAGAGCGCTTCCTGGACCAGTGGCCTGATGTTGTCTTGGTGAGAGCATAGCATGTTTTAATCGCAGAAAGGTGTATCTGTTAGGGGGAGGGAATGGGCCTGTCATGAGATGCACACCCATGCACACAGTGCTATGATCTATGCAAATTTTATATTCACTTTTGCAATGTCATTGTATGGTCTGATGCCCATTATAGCATACGAGGTTCCCTTTCAAAAGCTCTACCATATTGTTATGGTGTTGTTTCCTGCAGCATCGTGTATGTGTACAGCTGTGAACCATGGTACATGGCTCAGACCATCAGAACTGCCTGTATCACAGAGGCTGGAGAGTTGCAAGAAAAAGGCAATGCAAATTTAGAGATCTACACAGCAGCACAGAATGGGAGGGGCTGCTGGGGATTTGAAAAAGGAATGCAGACACTTTGAGAAGGGAGAAGCTGCTAGGTTTTGCAGAAAGACAGATTATCTTGGAAGCAACTCAAGGATTCTTGGCCTACCTCCATGGCTGGAGGGCTTATGATGGCTAAACACCACCAGCAGCTGGTCTGGTGGGTAAGAATGAAGAGAATAGCCTAAATAAGGGAGGAGTAAAACTGTTTTCTTTAACTGCTGATGTTAGGACAAGAAGCAATGGGCTTATATTACAGCAAGGGAGGTTTAGGTTGGACATTAGGAAAATTCCTAACTGTCAGGGTGATTAACCACTGGAGTAAGTTGTCGAGGCAAGTTGTAGAATCGCCATCATTAGAAGTTTTTAAGAGAAAGTTAGACAAACACCTGTCAGGGATGGTTTAAGAGGGTACTTGGTCCTGCCATGGTTGTGCAGTGGACTGGAGTCCATGACCTCCCCTGGCCCCTTCCAGTTTCTATGAAAAAAGAGTCTTGGAATAGTTCTTATTTGTTTAGCATGCATCTTATATGTTTTATTTACTCGTGTTGACTCCTGACTCCTTTGTTAAATAATTGTGCATTGATTTGCTATATACTCACTCAAAATCATATCCTAATCAATAAATGAGCAGTTGTTTTATCTAAAGCTGTGTGGAATTTAAAGGGCATGAATGAAGAAGTCTGAGCAACCCATTTCTTTGTTAAGGGGAAAGATGTGATTCCATGGTGATTGGGGAAGGGGCCCAATCCCTGTATGACAGAAGTTCAAATCAAATCATAGGGCTGGAAGGGACCTTGTGAGATCATCAAGTCCAACCCCCTGGGAATTGAACCCAGGACCTTCCAGTGGGGTCTCTGGGGCTGGGGATGCTCACTTGGAGACTGTCACCTGAGTGGCCAGAGGTCATGCATTCACTGCCTGGGACCGATTAAAAACAGGAGGCTGGTGTGGACTGACACAGGAGTGAGTGGTCACCTGGCAAAATGGGGTAAGTCTGGGTTCAGGAGTGGAAGCAGGGGGATCAGAGCAAAACACAGGACCAGAACCAGGGCACAGCCTGTCACAGGACCATAGCCTCATCCCTCAGCTGGGTCCACTTTCATTTGGCGTCTCTAGCATCTCCAGCCTGGGATAGTGCTGGACCTCCAGCAAGAGTATGCCCAGCACCTATGCCTTCTTTGTGTGCTCTCCTCTCTACCTAAATAGCCAGTCTGAGCTGGGCTCTGTGAATCTGACTTTATGGACTGTTCTGGTTTTCTCAGTCATGTCTTTTTAGGAGACCAATCAGTTTCTCCTTGTGTTTACATGATATGGGACTTACTCATTTTAAAGGATTGTTTTGTCAGTTGGGAACTGAATGGCTGGGTGAACTACAAGGACATCTTCACAGAATGAATGCAAGTAGGGGCTGGGTTTAGATTTCCTTCCCAGCTAGAAATGCCTCCTGCTGATCTCACCCAGATGGTGTTTGCATAGTAATGAAGGCATGTTATTTTGTTTTCTGATCATGCATCACAGTCGGGGATTCTGGGGCTAAAGAAACTGTAATCGTGCCAGGAGACCTGTTTGATTATGGAAGTCTGCTACATTAAACTGTTTTGAGTTTCAGTCTTGGAAATCCTTTGGCGATCATTGAAAGGAAAATGGGATCTCCTTTGTCACCTTTATGTTTCAAATTACAGTAAGAGCTGCCCAGCCATACACATCCCATTAGTGACAGGGATAAGAGAGACCATCCTTAATTTATAGCTAAGTGAGATACAGCAGACAATGAAAGCTGTTCTAGTGGAATTGTGTCGGCTTTGATTCTTAACTCCTAGCCCACATTTTGTAGCAGGCAGGGGAGCGTTCGTCTTGGGAACAGCTGTTCATTTTACCTGAGAAGTCACTGATCAGAGTCAAGCTGACAGGAGGAGGAAGGCAGTCTGATATTTCCAACAAGAAATGCAGATAGGCTTGCCTCTTGGTAGCCTACTCTGCTTTCCGCTGCACTGTAGCTTTTCTGCAGAGCTCTGATGGTCATGCATTAGCCAGGCTGCTGTCTTGTCTCTTTCAAGAGGAGTTTAGATGAAAGCAGCTTCATGTGCCATTACAGCCTTCCACAAAAGCCTCACCCTGCTTCCGCTGTTCAGACAATTTTCTCGATGTGGCAGGGCCCAAGCCCATCTAATGCTGTCCTAGGGCTCTGTGTTAGCTAGCCATGCCCTTTGGCAGAAACACACTATTACTCACATTGTCAGTAACAATGGAAAAAAGAGGAGCTGTTACACTTTTTAAAAAAACACGCTTCAGGAATGTTAAATCTGAGACCAAATCACAGCTGCCAGGGAAATGAGAAGGGAAGGGCAGTGCTAACCTTTTGTACATTTGTGTTACTGAATTATTAGCTTGCCAACTAGCTTTGGTGCTTCTGTGTTTATTAGTCATTTAAAAAAAAAAAATCCCTCCTGACAGGTTCTTTAAAATACATATTATTTTACCCAGGTGATTGGAACAATGACTCCTGTGGATACATATTTAGATTGCCTTTAAAGGATTTTTTTTGTCTGAAAATAAATTACACCATTGGACAAATAATATAAGTGATTATGTTTGGGTGGTTTTTTTTTTTTAAACATATGTTGTTGTTTTTTCCCCAGAAGATGGGCATGCAGCCTCTGCAGCTGTTCCTATCAATCAGGTAAACATGTATTTCCGACAGTTACAGAGCAGAATATTTGGTGTATTTCAGTACCATGTCTCAAGAACATGCTGAATAGTCGGCATGAAAGGACAATAGAATGATACACAATGGCTTGACTGGTCATTTTCAAGATCAGAGGCACATGCAAGTTGCAACAGTGCATGTATAGAGGCGGGGCCACTTGAATAGCAATCATACATGCAATGGCGACTGAGGCGCTAAACTTGACAGTAAGCTCATTTCCCTGCCTCCTTGAGGTGTTGTGAAGGTAAATAACTGAAACAAATTGAAACACAACAGATGGAAAGAGTGATAGAAGAGGAAGCTATTATTACTATTATTATTATTTGAAGCAAACATATCTCTTATGACTTATTATTGGAATCTCAACTTGTCTGCCTGTAACCGTTCTACAATGCTAGTCACCATTGCAACCAAATGCAAGAGCCCTCCTTGCCACCTGGTCAGGAAGTAGGTCATTACAGCCATCCTGAAGCTGGTCTGTTGCTAAGTGGCTTGGAAAATTGACTGTGGGTGAGGGATCTCATAGGTTTCTGAAGGAAACAGGCATGTGGTTTATCCCAAAGTGCTGGCTTTGAAAGAATGGGGTTGCCTGACTTTCCTCCAGCTGCAGGCCACTATGGCTATGTCCACACTTAGATTGTTAAATCAATTTAACTTCAATCAATCTAATTAAATCAAAATAAAATTCATTAAGTTAAATTGATTTAACATGGCCACACTAGAAACACAAATTGAGTCCATGGAAAGGACTTGCTAGTTTGATTTAGGAGAGGAGCACCATGGGAGGTATGGCAAGATGGCCCCCAAGAAGGGCCATGCCCCCACCCAATATATAGAAAGAGGAAGGCACCCTGGGAAGGAGAAGGACAAACTGTGATAATCTGAAACAACAGTTATTTCGATTTAACACAGCTACACTGTGTTATTTTAAACTAATAAGATCAAAATAACCCTTTTTTCGATTTTAAGGAAGGTTTTACCATTCGATATAAACTTTCCTTATTTTGAATTGAGGAAGGTTCTTAGTTCAACCTAAGGAAAGCTAGTGTGGCCATGCACTACTTTAAATCATTTTAATCATCATTATTTCAATTTAAAGTTTAAGTGGAGACATAGCCTCTAGCTTTGGTTATGGAGCTGTTTGTTGGCCCTCTCCAGAGCTCAGCAACGTATTCATCACAGGAACATTTCCTCTTGGAATGGTCCATGAAGGTACATTGGCCTGGTCCCACTGAATGTCTAGACCCATCTGTGATCTTTACTTACCAGCCATTTAGCTATTATCCCTTTCCTAGCTGCCTTACTCCCCAGGAGCCATTTATTACACTATCAGCAACCAATTGTGTATTTCACAGTCATTTTCTCCAGAATATATGTGTGTGTGTGTGTTCATGATATTCTTTTGACTCCTTCCTGTTTCTTTATGCACTATGAATTTTAAAGGCTCCCAACTAAGATATTTTGGCTTTCCCCCACCACTGCAACCTATGACAGCTATATGTATGAGTCCAACTTTTATAGAAATAAACTGTAGAGAGACAAAATTGAAAGTAAAGGGTGAAACATGTAAAACAAGTTTCACTTTTTATACAAAAGTATCCTTAATTATTATTCTGTGGGACCTGTCACAAGAAATTAGTGAAGCCGAGTTCAGCGGTATTCAGAAAATTTTACATATTAAGGGTAAGGAGAATACCAAAAGTAACAGAAAGGATAAAGCGATGCAAGTCAGGCTTAGAAGCTGTGCTTAAGGTGGGGCAACTAATCTGCATGGGTCCTGAATTAGCATGGATACAAAGAACACAATTAGCTGATTAGGATACTGGGTGCAGAGCCTAGTGGGTAATGGTATTTGGGGTTAGTCTGCTCACAAATCTATCAATATCTGTAATTCTACTAAGAGGAAATATGAAATACTGTCCTAGTGTGAACAGCTACTCTCTCTTTGTTTTAAATCTGTCTAGGTTAGTTAAGGGGTAAAAACTACCCTCAGTTAAAAAGACGATTGTGGGAAAGGCAACTGTATGTTTCAGCCTGAAAGTGTTAAAAAACAAACAAACAAACAAACAAACAAACAAACAAAAAAAAACAACAGGAGTGGGGGGTGTGTATTGTTTCAATGCTTGAGGCTGTTGCATCCCTTCTTATTGCTTCTTCTGTTCTTTGTTGTGGAAGTGGCTGATTAACATCTGCTAAAGACTAAGGCTATGTCCACACACAAGCGCTTGTTTTGAAACAAGCCGGGGCTGGGGCAGCCAGCCCGCCCACCCACGGCAGGAGTGGGTGGGGGGGTGCCAGGGAATCCCGGGCATGAGGCAGCCCCGGCCCTGCCCATGGCAGGAACAGCGGGGGGCACCAGGGAACCCCAGACGCAGGGTGCCCCCGGGCTTGGGGGCAGCCCCAGTGGTGGGGTAAGCAGCTCCTGGAGGGGAAGCAGGGGGAAAGCCGGCTGGGGCACCCTCCGACCCCCTGCACTCCACTCGGCACCCTGGCCACGGTGCTGATCCCTGGCCAGGGTACTGAGGGGGGGTGAGACCTTCCCCCCAGGGTGCTATGCACCCTGGGATGAAGGTCCCTGTTATTTCAAAACAACCCTTGTCCTGGGAGGAGTCCCAGTCCTGGGAGAAGGGTTACAGCAATATTACAAGAGGTACAATCCCACATACTTCAAAGCATAAAAGAGCCAGAAACTGCTGAGAGATTGGGGAAATTCTCCCATATAGAAAGGTAATTTCATATTGTTTATTTACAGGGTTTTGTGAACTGTCTGAGAAATCTAATAGTGAGCCAGGGGAACTGAATTTTTCCCAATTATGCAGCTCCTGTGTTCTGTTTGTTCTGTTGTTTAGTCTGTCTAGCATTGGCTTCTTGGTGCTGCCCGTCACCATAGTGTCTGAGCATCTCTCACATATAACTGACAGGAATACTGATGTCCTTAGTGGTGTTCCTTGTGTCTCTAGCTCTATGCTTTCACTGGGTTAGAGAAACCATTTCAGAGGAGAAGAAGGTGGCGGTCTGATGGGAAGGGAGAAGGAAAGGCTGACGTGAATGCTGTCCTGTTTGAGGTGGAAACGTTTGTATCAGTGATGAGGGTTTGGCATCAGTCTTTCAAGCAGCTTGTGTTCCCCTGGTTTCCTCTGGAAATTCCTTCACAGATGGCTCCCCTCAACTAAGGATCCCCTGGGCTCAGCTTTCCAGCACTTTATTCTGAGCTCAGTGATCTGTAGTGGTCCAGGGGGTGCAGCTGTCTTGGCAATTCATTGGAAAATCTGCGACTGGAGCTGGCACCTGATTCATTATTTATGCACTTGAGGCTGGGATAATCTAGGGCTTTGGGGCCCAAACAAGTCCACGGGAATTTGGGGACAAATTTCTTTAGGCTTCTTGAGAATTCCAGCCTCTTGTGATTACATTTCACCCACATTTTAACATCAGTCTTCTTTGTACTTCAGCTGCTGGATGAGGAGATATTGAGTGGCTCTATTTACAGCGTCCTGGGAGAAGGGGAAAGAAGTTACCCCTTCTAAACTGGTGTTTTGTCTGCAGGTTGTATTCAAAGTACATTAATAACACTTCCATCTCATTGCTAATCAATACTATTTCACAATGTGCTCAAACCAAGCACAGTGGGATAGACTCCTGGCACTTGGCGCTGGTCCTAAAAAAGTGAGTGGTTATTGATATTTTGGCACTTCACATCTTAGTTGCATAACAGGGGCAGGAGAAAAGGAAAACTTAGATTGCTTGTATTACTAGACTCATACAAGTTTAGTGTTGGAAGGAACCTCAGAAAATGGTCTAGCCCAACCCGCTACTCAAAGCAGGACTGACCCCAACAAAACACCAGCCAGGGCTTTGTCAAGGCAGGCCTCAAAAACCAAGAAGTATTCCCCCACTTCCCTAGGTAACCTATTCCAGTGCTTCGCCACCCTCCAAGTGAAAAAGGTTTTCCTAATATCCAGCCTCGACCTCTCCCACTGCAACTTGAGAGCATAGCTTCTAGTTCTGTCATCTGCCATCACTGAGAACAGCCCAGCTCCATCCGCCCTGAGCCACCTTTCAGGTGGTTAAGGTCTGCTGTCAAATATGCTGTCATTCTTCTTTTCTCTAGACTACACAGCTTAACTCCCTTAGCCTCTCTGCTGACGTCATCTACTCCAGCCCCCTAATTACATTTGTTGCCCTCCACTGGGCTCACTCCAACTTGTCCATACCCTTTCTGTAGTAGGAGTCACAAAACTGGCTGCCGTGGTCTAAATAAGATATCACCAGTGCTGAATAGAGGGAAATAATGACTTCCCTCAATCTTCTGGAAATGATCCTACTAATGCAGTCCACTATGCTCATATCCAGCTTCTTGTTCATTGTACTCCCCAGGTCCTTGTCTGCAGAACTACTGCCCGGTCAGTTGGCCCCCAGTCTATAGCAGTGCATGGGATTCTCCCCCCCCCCCGCCACAATTCTCTAATTTGTTTTTGTCTTTCTGCATCATATCTCTACCCTGCAACGTATCTAACGTTCCTCCAAGTGTAGTGTCATTTGCAGACTTGCTGTGCGTGCAATCCACCCCATCCTCCAGGTCATTAATAAAGATTTTGAAGAATACCAACCCCAGCACTGCTCCCTGGGGATCTCTTCTTGTTCCTGGCTGCTAGCTAGACATGGAGCTGTTGATCACTATCTGTTGAGCCCAATGATCTAGTCGGCTTTTTATCTACCTTGTTGTCTATTCATCCAAACCAAACTCCTTTAACTTGCTGATAAGAATACTGTGGGAGACCATATCAGAAGCTTTGTTAAAGTCAAGTATATTTTGTCCATCTCTTTCTCCATATCCACAGAGCCAGTCATCTCATCACAGAAGGCAATCAGGTTGATCAGACATGACTTGCCCTTGGTGAATCCATGATGACTGTTCCTGATCACCTTTTTCTCTTCCAAATGCTTCAAAATAGATTCCTTGAGGACTTGCTTCATGATTTTTCTTGGGCCTGTGACATTCCCTCCTTGCAACCAGGCCTGGTGTATAGCTGTGTCACCCCAATTTCTCATTCTTGGGTCCCAGCTTGCCCTACTTTGCTGTGAGAACCACTCTCTCCTGGATCAGCTCATGCCCAGCCTGCTGTGAGTAGTCAGGCTGTGACTCACTGAAGAAGCACTTTTGGCCAGCTGCTTATGGGACAGACCTCCAGCAAACACCCTCAGTCCCAGATGTGACCCTGGGAACTGCCATCTTCAGGGATTCAATGCGGTATGCAGCTCCCTGCAACCTTGTTTATATTTGTCTGTTAATTTATCAAGAAATTGAGATGTACCAACTCTATCACTTTAACTGAGATCTCTTCACACACCCAATCCACATATATTGCTTTGGGTAAAAGAATGAAATAAGTTTACTGATGACAGCAAGATTTTTTTTAGTGAACATAGGTCAAATTAATATAAATCAGAAGATTAATAATAAGTCAAGAAGTTAGTCACAATGAACTGAAGTAACTCATGTGTTAAACAAAGATTAATGTTCCACTCTCTTTCACTCTGTGAAATATCTCACAACACAGGTTGGTTGTGATCAGTCTTACATCCAGGTCCCTCCCTCACTATGGGCATATTCTCAGTCTTTGGTGTTTCTTAGAAAGATGGATTCCAGGGGAGACTTCCAAAGATGTATCTTGTTTTTAATAATTTTTCCCAATACCCTTGTGGGGTTAGGTGATTGTCTGTGTATGGCAAAGGGTGTGGTTTTTCACTCTTGAGATAATGTGCTCAACAGAGGGGTAGGCAGAGGCCATGGACAATCAGCCTGTGGGGGTCTCTTGGCATTAAGGACACAAGATCACCCTGGGCCAGAAGCCAGGCACCACGTTCCTGGGCCTGCCCCAATACTGGGATGGCTTTCCTCCGAAGGCAGCTCAGGGCCCACCACACTGTGGGGCTCTGAGTGGTTGCCCAGCTTGCCCCACCTTAGAGAAGCCCTGGTGCTCAAAATGCTCAGGCCAGTCCATTGTTCCTGTATACGTGCCTCCACTGGGTGGGAAACAAGCTTTGTGTTTGTCTGCATATATTCAAGCCACGTAAGACACCCCTTTGGGAGCTGCTGCAGCAGAGTTTATTGTAGGAAACCTTCCTCCAGCTGGAGAGGGGTTGTCCTGCCCTGCATCATGTCACTGAGACACATTGTGCAGGGTGGAAGAAGAGGTAAACGTAAATCCCTCCCACTTTGCTCAGAGGCGTGGAATCCATGGCATGGGTAATAATGTGTGGGTCCACTACTGGCCAAGGTGGGAGGGAAAGGGAAGCTGGGGGGTGAGAGTGGGGCTAGGGTCTTTGGGGTCAGGGCTTGGGCCTGCCCAGAGCCAGCTGGGTTTTGGGACTTGGTCCACCTGAGGTTCAGCCTAGGCTTGCTCAGCCCTACTTGGATCTGATGGTGACGGAGAGGCTCTTGAGCCCAGCGGGGGCAAGTTCTCCCGAGGGTTGGAGCCCTTGGGCCTGGTGATGGTGAGTTAACTCATGCCCCCCTTGGGGCTGGTGTGCTTGGACCCAGCAGTGGGGCCAGATCAGGGCCAGGACCAGTAGGGGAGAGGATTGGGGGCCAGGCGGGTTAGCGCCAGCAGTGGTGGGGCTGGATTGGGCCGGGGTGGGAAGGTAGCAGTGGGGAGGTGGCTGGATTGGGCTTGGCAGGGCCAGATCGGGTGGGGGGGGGGGTGAGTGTGGGAGAGGAAGGGGCCTTTGTCTGCATGTTTTTTTGGGGGGCAGAAACCCCTCTGTTCCTTCTCTTTTTTGAGGGTTGGCACTAGATGTATCTTTTTCTAAACATCTGGGACCTCCCACAATTGCCACAAGTTTGCGGAGCCATTGGCTATTATCTTTGAGATGGCATCAGCCAAAATTCTCAGCTTCAATAGTAGGTGGCGTTGAGTCCAGCACAACCCGATGCTTTCCATGGTCATCCTCCGTCGTCTTCATCTCCTGCCTACGGATGGTGCCAGCCTAGGTGAACTGTCAGAAGGAGCCTGGAGCTTGTGAACTGTAGGAAAGGAAGGCTCAGAAACTGAAGTGCTATGTAAATCAGGGCCGGGATATTTTTCTTGCTATTTTTGTTTCATTTTCAGTTCTCTTTCTCTCCTTGAATAACAGTTCTTGATGTGAAGGCAACTTTTGTGCAGTGCACAGGACTGATGTTTTTGTGTCTGGCATGTGGCTTTAGGCATGATTCTTCCTATTGGTCCTAGCAGTAATAGAAACGTTTCCTGCCTGCTCTGTAGCTCTAGTATATCTAGGGAAGTCTGGTATGTGTGGTGAGTAATTTAGTATTAACATGGCTGGCTCACAAGTAATGTAAAATATATTGAATGGAAATACTGAATTACAAAAATATTTATCCTTTTTTTTTTCCATTTTATTCAGACAGTTTCATTGAGGTCTCCATTCAGCTGAAGAATAGGAACAAAACTTGGCCACAGTTTCAGATGTCTAGAAATTATCCCTGTTCCCTGAGAAAAAGAGGCATAATCTAAACCAGGGATCTAAATATACAGCACTGCACTGTAGATCTAAAAATGTGTTGTTACACTTCCTACAGTACTTCAGATGGGTGCTAATAAATGGTCTCACCCAGTAATGTAAATACAATGCACTTTAGCATGTTCTAGGATTCCCTTCCTTGTTTCTCATAGTGGCAAACACAAGATGGGACAGATTTTCTAAGAGGAATAATAATAATTCCTCAGTTGTATTGCCCTAGCACTCAGTGTGTCAGGTGATGTCTGCAAGCTCAGGACATCCCTGTCTCTGCCCTATACGGGTTTCAATCAAAGGATTTCTCTTTATTAGGTAATAGGCCAAGGAAAGACAGGATCTACATTTCATGTCATTCTTCTCTTCTGTCTGTGATATGGTGTCCCCTGAATATGAATTGCTCAGTTCCAGAATTTCAGGGAGGGTCCTAGGCATCAATAAGGAAGAAGCCTGTTCAATCTGGTGAAAATTAGAAGTCAGGAGAATCCTCATTTAGAGGAAAACCTGGACCAGAGGCTGCCTTGTGCTCTAGGCAGGAGGGCTCCATGCGCAGTATAATGACATGAAAGGACTCAGTGTTTCAAGAACTGAACTGGCCTTTTATTCAGAGATCATTTTACTGAGCTCTTGCTGCAGCAGCCAGCTTTCCAGCCATGTGCATATGGACTGACTACCCAGAGCCTCCTGTAGCTTGGGCTCCTCCCTCCAAGTTCTGCAATTTCTAGACGGAGGATTTTCTCTCACCCTCCCCTCTGTCCCCCAACTGTTGGCATATTAGGGACAGCTGTTTAACTTGCTGCTGTCTCGCACTAGGTGTATAGCTTGGCTTGCAGAAACAATGAAGGATTCAACCAACTGGTTTAAAAATGTTTTAGGTTCAGTTTTAATTAACTACTGGGTTTCGTCCTCACAACAAGGGAGGGAAGTGCTATTATCTCACACATGGCCTCTACTGTTTTAAACAGGGAAGGGTCTAATTACAATGAACTCTTTTGGAAATGGCACATTGTCAAGTGTAAACTGGGTCAAAATCCCTTAAGCTGTAGCCAGAGAAGTTCACACTGGAGTGGCCCTTTGGATAATAAAAGGGAATTAAAGCAATTGCCCAATTCAGACAGGCCATTAAGACTCTGTCAGCAGTTATCCTAGTTCATCTGTTGTTAGAGTACTGTATGTCCTATTTCCAACTGGGCAGCCGTGTTAGTGTAGTAAAGAAAAAAAAAAAAGCAAGGAGTCTTATGGCACTTAAAGAAGCTCATGTGATAAATAAATCTGTTAGTCTTTAAGTGCCACAAGACTGCTTGCTTTTTTTGTATGTCCCATTGTTTTTGCTATAGAAGGTATTAAGTGTTTTTCAGGTCCATGTCTAATCCAGAAACAAACACAGGAGAATCCAAAGAAAGTTCATAAAAACCAAACTGTCAAAATGGGCAGCAAAAGCACAAGGTGATGAAGGGTTTATTTAAATTTGGAGAATTCAAAAAATGGCAGCATGAGTCGACAGGAGAGAACTCTTCACACTGTAGTTGTAGGTGTTAAAATATATTCCTTTCTGGCTTTTCTCTGTGAATTGCAAAGTACAATAAATGCAGCCTGCTGTGTAATGATTTATTCATTTTAGCAGTTATTTATTAATATACAAAAAGCCTTAGGTGGTGAGGCTTAACTCCGCTCGGAATTATTGTACGATTTTATGTAGCGATAGAAATTACCAGCCCAAATGATTCCTGTGATTCTCATTTCTAAGAAATTGCATTACAGAAGGTTATTAATTAGCTCATCTGCATCTTTAAGGACGATCTGTACCAAAAGGAACAACTGATACCACAAAAAGGAGTATATGTCTGAGAACATTGTGCAAGATTAAAATGAAGCTGCACTGGCTGATGTTAAAAGGTGGTGTTTTATGATAATTAGTTCAAGAAAACTTGCTAAATCAGGTTATCAGTGTTTAGTCACCGTAGGATGGAACCTCTTCTTTTCCAAAGGACCCAGCAAAAGATTTATGCATCACTCTATTCTCATGTAAAACCGGTTTGGTCTTAAATGGGATTTCAGTGGCGCATAAACTCTATGCTGCCCCTGTGCAAATGGATGAGTTATGGAAATGAGAATAGTCTTGTATTAGTCTGTCTGGTTCATGATCCCGTCTCTTGCGGGGCCTGGCATCATTGCTTCAGAGAAAGATGCAGTAATCCTTATTGTACGTAATTATGGGATTATCTGGCCCTCTGGAAATATCTCCTGACCCCCAGTATTTAAAGACTGGGTTCTGCTCTGAAGCCGCAGGATTTATACCCTTTGAAAGCTCTTGGCTGTGTTTTATAGTAGGGAACACTGGGTATTCTTCTTATCCAATAAATGCCCAACCTTTTTTGAATCATGCTAAACCAATGGTTCTCAGCCCATGGCCTGTGGGCCAAAAATGGCCTGTGCGGGGGGTCTTTTGAAGTGGCCTGTCATTCCCTTCCTGCTGGCTGCAGAAGGGAGCCACTGTCTAATGACCCAGGCAGATTGTGTTGCTGGCGGCTGCAAGGCCAGTGCTGGCTCCGTGCTGCAGATTAGAAGGGGGTTTGGGATCAGGGCTCCTGCCCCCTCACTTGACTGTAGCAGGGAGCATTGCAAAGTGATTTGCCTGGGACCACAGATCTCCAGTGGAGCCAGAGAGGGGGGAGCACTGAGCTACCACCCCCAACCATCACCATGCACGCAGAAGGGAGCCAGCACCTAGGGAAGTGTTTCCCAGGCTGTGCTCAGTGAAACACTAGTGTTACATGGGTGTGAATAAGTGTTCCATGAAAAAAATTCAACGCTAGCGATGTTTTTCCTTCTAACTCTTTTAAATCAACTTTGAGTGATACACATGGTAATTTTTTTGGTATGAATCCTCTCTCCCACAGACCAGCATGTATAATTTCCGTCAGTATATTCCACGCCCCAAAGTGTTCTGTGGCCAAATTACTTTGGGAAATACTGGCCTAGGGAGTCCAACAGGGCTACAGGAGACATGTGGTTTCCTTGCTTCAGCCAGCGTAAAGGGAGAGTCTCCTCGCTGAACAGCTTCTGTCTGTCTGCAGCTGAGGATTGGGGGGCTGCTGGTAGAGACTGGTGGCCCTTCAGCGTTGTAAAAATGATATCTTTGGTTCTTGAGCCAAAAGGTTGCAAACCACTGTGCTGAACTCATGTTCTCAGCAACAAGATGTGACAATGAGATCTGGTGTTTGTTTATCTGTTGTGTGAAAAAGCATTTTTAATTAAGTTTGTGTGTCCTCTTGTTCTTGTGTTATGAGCCAGGGAGAAATAAAGCTCCAGTTCTACACTCTCTAAACCACTTATTATTTTATATTTTTTAATTGTGCTCCCTGTCAAGTGGCACATAGCATCACAGGAGCTGTAGTTTTGTGTGTCTGACAGGCTAGACTTTCTCACCAGACTATATCTCCCAAAATGCAACAACTGTCATGTGATTCCCATGATGCAGATAACTCAGAGGGTTATTAGCATTGCATTATGGGATGATGTAGGCATCTAAGAAGCCCAGCTTATGCAAAAGAATGAGAAGCTCGGACTACAACTCCTGTAAGGCAAAACACTGAAAGAGAAATGCAATTTAACATTTTCATTTTAACATTCAACAGGTTCAAAACTAAATGATTCAGGTCAAGCAAAAAAGAAGTCTGTTTGAGATTGAAATGAGGTAAAATGAAATATTTCATTTTGAGTTTCCTGATGGGAATTTTTATTTGTTTGTTTCTTTTTTTGAGGGAGGATTTGATAGCAACCTTCAACTACTTGAAGGGCTGCTCCAAAGAGGAGGGAGCTAGGCTGTTCTCAGTAGTAACAGAGGACAGAACAAGGAGCAATGGTTTCAGGTTACAGCTGGGAAGGTTGAGGCTGGATATCAGGAAAAACTTTCTCACCAGGGGAGTGGTGAAGCATTGGAATGGGTTGCCTAGGGAGGTGATGAATCTCCATCTTGGGAAACATTAAAGGCCGGGTTAGACAATAACCTGGCTGGAATGATTTAGTGGGAGTGGTCCTGCTTATAGCAGGGGGTTGGACTAGATGACCTCATGAGGTCCTTTCCAACCATATGATTCTGTGAAAATAAACTTCTTTTTTTCATAGAAACTAAAACTTCTATCATTGAATTATTCCACCAAATTGTGCTCTTTTTTTTTTTTAATAGCTCAGCTGCACACTGAGTAGAGCTTTTCATTTAAGAGTCTGAAGTGGTGCCCAGGTTCCCTTCTTGAGTTGATAGCAATGCTTTTAAAACCCTGTAAGGCTGTGGTCAGTTCACGCTTCTCATTCCAGTGTGCATATGTCAATATTAAATTTCTTTTGCCACCCATTCTCCTTTCACTCAGCTTTGTTAGATCTCTCTGAAACTCCACACAATGTTTTCCAGTCTTGGCTAACTGCAATAGTTTTGTGTCAGAGCCTTACTTCACCACCCATCTTCTTTTCCAGGTAATTAATAATGGTAGCTTCTGTTCATTCCTTAATCAGCTGTGGAATCAATTCATCAGTGACTGCTATTACGGTTTATTTACCTTCTTACAGTATATGCCACTCTTAACTTTCCATGAATAATTTATTCTTTCCTCACTTAGTGGCTGCTGCCATTGACTATGATTGGCACAAATATTGTGCATGGTTTGTATACCTTGGTGACAATTCATCCCCTGGGTGAAAGCTTTAGCACATAAAGGTCCCATTGGTTCCCTGAGGGTATGTGGACTGAGACGAATATGGACCTGTTCAACCAACAAGCATGCAAGATGGCTGCCAGCCAGAGTTGATCACGCCAGTTGAGAACTACTGCAAAGGCTGGTGGTTATTAGCTTGGGAATCGGTGGGACAAGGTGCATCCTAACCATCTGTGGACCAGAGAGGGCATTCTGAAGATCTCACTACTTACTGACAGTTTTTCTACTGGTTTCCGCTGCATGGAAATAACTGTGCATGTTGGGTCCCTAGTGCAGGAATCCCATCAGAGAAGGAATTTGACTATCTGCCTTCCAAACATGTGCTCTGGATTCTTTGTGACTTAATATAGTGAACAGAATGCTAGCCATCTTTGCAGACTGCGTAGCTTCAAAGGCCAGCTCCCAACCCCCATCTGCCCAGCCCCGTGCCCAGTTGGATTGATGTGAATCGTCCCACTGGCTGGAATGGATCTGGGCCAAGGCCCAAGTTATAGGGCAGCTAGGATGGAGGTTTGTAAAGAGTTTTATACTGGCTTCTTCACATATGGGACCGCCATTCTGTCTAAGATCTCTGACTGCCAGGCACAGCCCCATTTCTCCAAATAAAAATGGGAAACAATGGGCCTGATCCAGAAACCCGACTCACATGAGCAGATCCACTGCAATCAGTAGGACTGTCTTCATCAGAAAGCATTACACGGAGTGAGAAAGTGTTGTGGTCATGGCTCTTGTCATCTCTGTGTTGGATAAAAATGAACCCTGATCAACAAATCGGCTGCTTCCCCATGCCTCAGAAAGTACAATGTGAAGAACAGAATTGTTGCTGTAGAACAGCTAAAGGAAAGCAACTTCCAGATGCTTTCACACAAGCTAATTGTCTGCTTCCCATCTGTAACCACAGCACCATCCAGCATAACCATAGACCCTGGGCCAGGGGGGCCAATGCAATCATCTACCCTAATTTGCTATGTAGTGCAGACCAGAGAGCTTCTCCACAATAATTCCTAGAGAAGTGTGTGATGCTGTCTGGGTCTAGGGGACTGTTTGTGGTTATCTTTTATATTAATATTTCATATTTGCAATAATCCATATGCGATACATCATGTATGGTGTCAATAGAAAAGTTGTAATCTACTGGGAATGATTATATGGCTAATATGTAGGTATCATATCTGTAAAAGATATTAGGAATGTATTTGTTTTATTTGTACTCCAAGTTATTTGACTCCAGGCAATCTCAGATGGGTTTCTGCAAAGCCATTGTCATTTTAATTGCCCATTAGGAGCTCCCAGCTGCAGTGGGCCTAGGAGGAAACCTGTTCGGCTCGTCACCCAGACTGACCATGAGACTCAATCCCGTTTTGATTTGGCAAGGACTCTGAGAGCATCGGAGAGCAAAAGGTGATAAAAGGCAATAGCTCCATCTCCATTTTGTCTTTAGTCTTCAGTCTGTCTGCAACCGACGTCCTCTTCTGGAACTGTTCTGCTGGGACTGAACAAAGGACTGAGACCCACCAAGGTGTTGGGTGCATACCAGAGGAATTGGACTATCCTGCAAACTACAGATTCTTCAAGGATTTGCTTTCTATGGACTCTAAATCATTTGTATGTATGTGATTCACTTAGACCATTTAACATCTCTCATATTTTGTTTCTTTTCCTCTTATATTAAACCTTTACTTGTAGTTACTAAAGGACTGGCTGGCAGCATGGTATTTTGGGTAAGATCCAATCCTATACTGTTCTGGGTGATGTGGCTGACCCTTTGGGGTCAGGAGAACCTATTTCTTTAAGAGATCCAGTGGCTAGTTGGGACCTGAGGAGCTGATGTGCAATAAAGGGGGCAGTTTCTATTTTGTTATGCTTGGTGATGCCCAAAGTGGGAAATCAGAAGCATGTTTTTTTACTGACTGGGAGACTGGTTTAAGTACCACCTGTCAGTGGTTTGGGGGTTTGGCCCCTGGTTTTGCAGCTTGCCCTGATTTTGACATATTTAGAAGGTTATCCCAGGAGGTCCAGGTCACCAAGAGCTTTTAGAAAACAACTAATCTAGAATTAAAAATTGCCAGTGACGGAGAACCCACTGTGAGCTTTGGTAAGTTGTTTAAATGGTTAATCAATCTCACTGTTAAAAAGATATTTCCATTTTTCAGTATTTCCAGGTATTCTGTTTTAAATTGTCTAATTTCAACTTCCTGCCATAGGATTACTTTATTAACTGTCTCTAATTGAAGGGTTCATTATTAAATATCTGTTCTCCATTTAGATACTAGTACACTGTAGGAAAGGTACCTGCCTCATCTTCTCTTTGTTGAGGCTACCACTAGAAGATATGCTTTCTGGTCCTTTAATCAGCCTTGTGGTTCTTCTCTGAATCCTCTCCAGTTTATCACCATCCTTCTTGAATTGTGGGCACCAGAACTGTGTGCAGCAGTGGTTATACAGAGGTAAAATAATTTCTTTACTCCTACATGAGATTCCCCTCTTTCTGCATCCTGGAATTTCACGGGTCCTTTTAGTCACAGTATCACATTTAAATTGGAGAAAACCGGTAGCCAATTGGACAATTAGAGGCAGCTACCAGTCCATTGGTTTGGAGCTGTTTAAAGGGCTGAAGAGAGCGAAGCAGAGGGAGGGGCAGAAACAGAGACGTGGCTTGTCTTACCTGGATCCAACTGCTAAGAAGCAATGGATGAGATGAGGTGGTGGTGGGAGCACCAGTGGTAACGGAATTAAGAGTCTCTGGCTGGTTTTGTGAAGGGGGGAGAAGCAGAAACATGGCAGGATTGCTGGTGCATTGCTACAGTCGCTCACAGTCTGATGCCAAGACTAGCTGCTTTTTTACAATAAATAAATGATTTCAGGATGGACTCTGTTTTACAACTTGTCGAGCTTAAAACCGTGACCCCACAGGAGCAAGACTCATTATATTTCACCACAGGGCTATCAATCAGTTCAATTTCAAATGTAGTCTACAGAATAGTGGTTTGCTGTCAGCCTGGTAGGGCATATGAGCGGTGTCCTGCAGGGGTCAATTCTGGGTTTGGTGCTAGCAAATATTTTATCCATGACTTGGATAATGCAGTTATAGTAATGCTCATGAAGTTTTCTGATGACACCAAGCTGGGAGGCATTGAAAGGCTTTGGAATAGAGGGTTAGACTTCAAAATGACCTTGACAAATTGGTCTGAAATCAAGAATATAGAATTGAATAAAGACAAATGCAAAGTGCTACGCTTAGGAATTAAAGAATCAATTGCACAGCTATCAGGTGGGGAATGGTTAGCTAGGCAGTAGTTTTGCTGATGGATTGAAGGGTTCTGGAGGGTCACAAATTGAATATGAGTCAACGTGATATAGCTAGGACAAAAGGCTAATTTCATTTTGATATATAGTCCCAGGAATGTTGTGACTGCTGTATTTGTCACAGGGGACACCCTCAGCTGGAGTACTGCATCCAGTTCTGTTACCGCTTTAAGAACAATGTAGACATTTTAGAGGAAGTTTAGAAGAAATCAGCAAAAATAATAAATGGTTAGAAAACCTGACCTCTGAGGACAGGTTTAAAAAAATATAGGCTTATTTAGTCTTGAGAACAGAAGACTGATAACAGCCTTCAAATAGGTTATGGGCTGTTTTAAAGAGGTTGGTGATCAATTGTTCTCCTTTTCTGTAGCAGGCTGGACAAGAAGAAATGGGCTTAATCTGCTGCTAGGGAGATTTAGGTTAGATATTAAGAAACACTTTCTAACTCTAAGGGTAACTGAACACTGGAACAAGCTCCCAAGGGTGTGTGTGTGTGTGAAATCCCTGTTTCTGAAGATGTTAAAGAATAAGTTGGACAAACACCTGTCAGGGATTGTCTAGATCAGGGGTCTCAAACTCAGATCACCATGTGGGCTGCATGAGGCCTGCACCACTGAAACCTTTTCATACAACAATATTGCAAATATTGATGATGACAGTGTCATTGTGGGCCACAGGAAATAACTTTAGGGGCCCCATGCATCCCATGGGCCACAAGTGTGAGACCTCTGGTCTAGATTTACTTGGTTCTTCCTCAGTGAAGGGAGCTGGACTTGATAACATCCTGAGGTCCCTTCTAGCCCTACATTTCTTTTGGGAGTTGAAGTGCATCACCTTGTATAGACTGATTCTTTGCTTTGGGAATTTGGGTTGAGATTGCCAATAAAACTTACCAGGGGATTTGGGTTCTTTATGAATCTGACCACAGAAAATATTTACAACAAGAGCCCCCAGGGACAGCTAATGGGAAAAGTCAAACAGATACTTGAATTTAACTTTATAAAATTCTTTTTTATTGCTAACAGCATAAATGGTAACTACAGAATCATGAAATGGGTTAGTTGAGTCAATATATATCTAACCAAATAACAATTAACTTCAATTTTGCTACATACAAGGAATCCTGTGATTAACTAAGTTTGATATTTAAAAACCTCTGATATTCACAGCCTGGGTTCCCAGCTTGGTCAAGAGGGCTGTGACTTGACAGGAAAGGGAGCTTATGAAGAAGTTCTGTAATTTTAGCTGATATAGCTTGACTTATCAAAGTAGCTTAAGATAAATAGTTAATAAGGGAAATAGAGTTTTTGGTCTGTGGTGGTCTTCTCAAGAAAAGCCTAGCTGAAGAGCTACGAGCTAAAGGCTGTCTTTAGAAACAGGGGTTTGGTTTTTATACCCTTCTCAACATAAAGCAGGGTAGATCTTCCTCTATCACCCAAATACAAGGAAGACATCCCAGAAATTGTAGGGGTACATCTATGTCATTGGTCAAGAGATTGACATGTGACTACCCTCCAAAATGTTCCATTATTATTTATGGATACTTTTGTGGATTTTGCAATGTTTCACCAAATCTGGTCTCAAGTTGTTGTTCTGTCTGCTGACCTGGGTGTCATGATCAAATTTAGCCATTTGTATCTATGCATCATTGAACACTGATGAACAAACAGACCCACCTGTCTAGTTTCAATCTAATATTAACTTTCCAAGTTTCTATGCCTACACCCTCAGCTATATAATTACTTACAGAGGCTTAAAAGGTATCTTGCATTTCAAGAATCCAAATGAAAGTTATGCTAACTTATGAACTTACACTAAGTATGAAAGCCCCTATAACTCTAATAACATGATTTCTTAAACGTACAGATGGCGTATACATGAATGCATATGGGCAAGCCAAGCATAGGTTAGGTCAGGGGCTAAGATCTGGTCTGGAAGAACTGATTGCTGGATTGAGAGGAGAGAAATCCAATGTTGTAGGGGTATGATTATCTTTGGGACGAGTCTGCAATTTGTTCATAGTCAATTCTAAGAATGAGTTAGCATGAAATTCAGTCATACAGTAGTATAACCTATAGAGATGAGGATGCTGAGTTAGCAAATGGCTTGTTTGTAAATATGTAGAGGAAATCTGGGGGCTTTATATTAACATCGATCAATAGAAGAGACATTGGTTGATTTTATCAAAAAGTAAAACAGGCACCAACTACAATGCTCCTGGAGACAACTATTTCTTTCACTGAATGCCTTCTAAATGTCAGACCCCAAAGATTATGAACATTGATGGCCTTATTAAAATGGGACCTTTAGTTTTGCATTAGGATCATTTTAAAATTGGCAGCCAGGAAAAAAAAAATTATGCATTGTTCCCAGTCCTAGCATTTTGCTGACGACAGTGTGCAGTCCTCTTTGACACACTGCATGTAAGTGAAATTTAACCTCTTGTGTAAGGGGAGTAAATGCTGTTAAATTGCTAGTTGAGTGGACGTTGCACCAGTCTGTTTTAAAGAAATGCAGTGATACCATACTCACAGATTAGTGAGGAGAAGGAAGAAAAACATATCACATTAGATAAGTGTATTAACACAGATCAAAGGGATCAAATACACTCCATTTGATAAAACACGCAGATAGAGGGAGAGCACACTGCAGTAACTCTGTGCCTCTGCTATTAGGTTGCCAGGCCACAGACCCGTGGATGTTCCTGCCCCAACATGGCACTCAATGTGGGCTCTTCTGGAAGATGCACAGCATGCTTGTTTTGATCATGGCTCCTCCATGCATGCACAAAAGGGCTGCAGCATCCTGGGGATTCTCCACACCAGGAATCTCCTATGGGCAGGTGCTTATTCTGCCACCTAACTGACATCCGTTGTGTGTTTATTCCTGTGGGGCTGTTTCCTAGCTGTGTAGATGTCTGGGCTCAGACTGCTGCCGATGTGGAAGAATTCTGTAGCTGAGGCCTGACAGTGTTAAGACACAGATGGCTCAGTAGGCCTGAGGGGGAAAATTGTAAAAGCATGCACTCAAAATGCCATTAGAGATACTGTGAAAAAACTGCTGGCCTTCAGGACTTTAGTTAGTGTCTCTCTGTGCCTGCCTGCTCCAGACATTGTTATTCTTCAACAGTTTCGCTGACATCCTTGACTTATACTAAACATTCTCTTATCAAACCTGCTTAGATGTTATGTGAGATTCTTTTCCCTTTGACCTTGGTTCCTTTTAAGGAAATAATAGTAGTTTGCAGCAATTAGAGAATGTTAGATTTTATTACTGTTGCCTATGTATATGCACGTATGTTAATGTTGCTGTTAAGCTATAAAAGTTTCTGTAATGCATCTCAGGGGTGGAGACCAGCATCTAACTGCTCTCCCGGCTGCAGTGTGTCAATAAACAATTAGCTGTTTGGCTTTTGCACCCAAGTTGGATTCAGCTGTTTTTCTTTAACACGGGGGCTCGAGAACTCTGGAACATGGGAGGAGAGGATCCCAGAGTTTGGGCTCCGGCCTTAGGCCAGACATCCACACAGCAATGCCTTTATCCCCTGAGCCCGAGTTGTTTGGGATGGGCCAGCCATGGGTTTTTGTTTTGCGGTATAGACAGACCTTGTGGCTCATCCACTCCCCGGGGAGCTTTGTGTGCATGAGGAAGGGTAGGGTATTTTTATCCATCAGTACACATTCCTCTGTGTTTTCATGAGCAAAGGCAGGTCAGAGAGATGCACCTGGCACTCAGAGCAGGAGGTGATGAGGTTTGAGATGACCATTAATTCCAGTGAGAGTCGATTTTCAAGTCTTGGCCTTGCCAGAGAAAATCATCTTCTGCACAGATGAGCTTTGTCCTTATGGTACTATTTATATCCCTGTAGTGCCTAGGAGTCCTGGGACTCCAGGGGTAAGACCCCTCTGTGCTAGGTGCTGTTCAAACCCAGAATGAAGAGACAGTCACAATGTGAGCATAACATGAGAAAGAGGTGGGGGCAAAGAAGCAGTATTGGCCAGCATGCTAGGCAGTGCTCTCAGCACCCAGTGGCCCAGCCGTTCTTGTTGTTGTTGTGGTTTTTTTTTTTGTTTTGTTTTGTTTGTTTTTTTTTTGTAGACCTCATGGCAAAGAAGTTTTAAGCTGGCTGCTGAAGGAGCATATAATATAATCATTCTGCGAAGCCTTCTTCCCAAGTGTGAGGAGCAGCACAGGAGGGAAGTGAAAGTATTTGACTATTTAATAAGTGGGTGAAGGAGGCTGGCATCATAGGCCAGTAGAAGACGAGCGCTGAGAGCAGATGAGATGATGGGTAGAGTGGGGATTGATTGTGAAGGACCTGGAAAATGAAGACAGGAAGTTTCCCTTTGACACAGTAGGGAAGAGGAGGCCAGGGGAGTGATGCAAAGAGAGAGGTGATGCGATCAAAATGGCAGATGAAGAAAGTAATGAGACAAGGTGGGTGAGGTGAACTCTTTTATTGTGCCTACTTCTGTTTATGGGAAAGAGAAGCTGATATCTGTCAAACTTTCGGAAGCGTTAATAAAAATTTCTCCCAAGAAGCCGCCTATATGTATCTGTATCTGTTTCTGTTTCATCAAGTTGTCTCTGATGTGAATTGTACTGCAATGGATTGGGTATCTGAGGGATTTTTGGCAAGTAAGAATAATCTTTTGAAGTGGCTCCCTTGTATGTTAACGAACCACTTTTGTCATTTGAAAGTAAAAGATATTTCACTTACGGTGAACATGAGAAAATGGTGCAAAGAAAAAACAGTCTTTTCCTGAAACCAGGAAAAATTGATTAGTTTTGCTTTCTTCTCTGAGCTGTCGATAGTCTTAGATACATAAGCCAATTTCCATTAAGCTTTGTCAGATCAATATTCTGTCCTCTTTAAACTTTCCTCCAAAGAATCCATATAAGAATGCTTATCTTTACTTAAAATAGTGTTTCCTTTTCCAAAGTAAGAGGTTAAAAGCCAAAATGTCTGAAAAGGATGAAAGATTCACTCTTAGAGAATGCAACCTGCTTAAAAAAAGTAAATCTAGAATTTTAAATACAGGGGAAAGATAGAGACATAGTTGGAAAGAAGAAAGTGAAGTGACAGAGGGAGGGATAGAAAAGGAGGAATAGAATAACACAAGTTAATCCTCTTTATTTAATACAACACCTCCTACCAAAATTGTATGGAGAAAGTGTGGCCATAAATAATGTATGTATGTAAATATGTATCAACAAACCTTTGAGGGCTATTCAAAATTCACCCTAAAGTGGGGATTAGGGTTGTAGATGGAGTCTTTCTCAGCAAACCAGGCAGGCTGTGCAGAACTGGAAGGGAATATTAAAAGAGTGGTAGTTTATTTTTGAAACTTTATTTTTCTTTCCTTTCCAGTACAAGTTTGTAGCTCTTGTTTAGCTTCTGTGCAAAGAGAGGCAAACTTTGGTTTCAATCAGGTTGAAGCATCACGGTCCAAACAGTCCTCTATGAAAAAATTTCTGCCAAGGGACATGTGAAATTTCCAGCTGTCCTACAGGGTAATCCAAGACTTTGATGTTTCTTTTTATCCCAATTGGGGACAATAAGTTAAAGGAACAAACATTCTTGTGGAACAACTTTTTCTGACTTGCAAAAGTCCAAATATTTCATTTTGACATGTTTAATTGGAACAACCACCAAAAAAATGACCTTTTGAAATGAAATGAGCAAGTCTGGTGTTTTGAGCTGTCCTGAAATATTTTGTTTCAGATTGAAGCCACCTGAAATGAGCTACTTCATTTTGCTTTTCCCAATGGGAAATGGAAAATTTTCAGCAACACTCTAAATTCCCAATCAGCTCTGGTTACAACAACATAGGGGACATGACACTGTCTGGGCTTGGCCATGGGAAAACCACCTATTACCCGCCCGGGTTGAGAGAGAATGGACTTTGTACTAATTTCCTTCACCCCATCCCATGGACCAGACAGGGAGATAGGGTTCCTAGTGATTTGCAAGGAATTTGGGATAACTGTATGAAGATTCTGGTATCATTGTGGCCCTTGCATGAGTTTTTTTCCATGGTACTTTACAAAAGCCCATAGACTAGGATTGAGAGAGCTGATTTTAAGAGGGGGGACTGGCAGGAGGACATGTATGTTTCTGGAGTGAGCATTAACTTGTGTGGAAATGGAGGGTGTATGATACCGTGAGGATCAGCCCCTGCTCTCTGCCTACATGATGCCATTCACGGAACTGGAGCAGAATGGCTATCAGATTTAAGAGCCATCAGACCCATTCACCCCCATGTTCCCGGTCGTCATTGAACATGTGAATGCCAGCAGTACCTCACTCAAGGACCACTGAAGCAGCAGATGATGGTATCCACACCCTCCACCAAGAATGCTGCTTTTAGCACCTCTCTCCAACAGCAGAAATGAGAAACATTTAAAGTACGTTTTAGTTTGATGCTGCAGGTTTGCAGAGTCAGATGTTTAGGTAATTGTTTGATTAGCACATGGAATTACAACCAAATGTGGGGCAGCATTTTGGCACACATTTTGGGGTACATCAGCAGGCTTCCAGCTTTGGTAAACCCAACCTTTAAGTTTTGGAGTTGGAGAAGTTTAAAATGAAGAAACACAACAAAATGGACTTCTGAAGCAATGTTCTCCCCATCTGCCTTTTGGATCTGAGCGGTTCAAGATATGTTTGCATAGACATCTGCATTTCTAGCTACTTCTCTAAAGTGAAGTGAAGATCCAAACCTTTTGAGGTCCAAGCATGGCTGTGAGTAACACTCTTGACTCGCTGGAGCAAATTCTCCCCTTCTTCCCCATGCCAGGACAGCTTGCAGAGCTTTCAGTCATATTGGTGGATAGAGCTGGTCTAAAAATTTCCTGTCAGAAAATACAGTTTTGTTAACATTTTCCCTGGGAGACATGTTTATTTGAGTTAAACTTTTCTATTTTCTGATCTGCAAGAATGAAAAGTAAAAAGTTGTTTTGAAACCAAGGAGTGACACTGAGGTGTCTTGGTGGTGCATTGTTTCAAGGGACATTTATCAAATTTTCCGTTTCAAGATTTCCCATTGAAAAGTCCTTGGCATTTTGTTCCACAAAAACTTTAGAATTTCGACATGCTGTGTCAGATCAGAATATCAAAATGCTGAAATGTCTCTGGGAAAGGAAGGTTCCAGTTTTCCACTCACTGCACTGGAACGTGCTCACTCATGTGAAGTCAACGTGGGCAGGCCTAGCACTTCCTTCTCCACAGCCCAGTGAGAGGAAGGGCTTCATGGCATAGCCATTTGTGCTTCACCTTTGCCACCTCAATGCTGACAGTGACATGGAGGTATTGATTTAGCTGCATGGCTCTCAGAGCGCTTGTGTAGCCACTCTATGCTGACAAAAGAGAGAGGGAGAGCTCTCTTGTTGACATAATAAACATACCTCAAAGAACATCTCCTGCTGACCTTCTGCTGTCCAAGGATGCACTTATGTTTCTCCAAACCCCTGAGCAGCATTTTGCTGACATAAATGACAGTGTGGACATGGCCGTTCTCTGCCAATGGTGGTCTTTAAATGAATGTGACTACTTCTGAGTGAGGCGTTCCTTACTGGGAGTAAGGACCGTGCAACTGGGCCTGACTGTTGGGATGAAGTTGAGAGTTTAAACTGCACCTTGGCAGAGGAAGTGTCTCTCCATTGACAATAACACTGGCATCATGTTTCACTCCTGCACTTCTATAGCTGAGAATGAGTCATGGAGTCCCAACGATATGCTTGGAAAAGCTCAAAGCTCATTATTAGGGTTTCATTTCTTTTAATGAGTTTTAAATGTTTATTTATTATGTGTCATATGATCAGAATCATCAAAGGAGTTGCTAATAAATCAACACTCCCACAGCCATGCTAAATTACAGTTCTCCAAGAGAGAATGCTCACTTGAAACAAAGCCTTTTGTATTTTACAGCATTTCACTTTTTAAGGAGAAAAATAGGATTTCAATATTCCAATAGACATTTAAAAAGGGTGTTTTTGTCAATATGTGACATGGATTTTAGACTGTTTACAAGGAGAATAAGATCTACTTTTTGACTTTGTTTCACTGCTAAGTGCATACTTGGTGGGGTATGATAAATATGGCAGGAGTGGTGAGCACATGGCATTCAGCGTGCGCGCAGTGTGGCTAGGGAACATTTAAAAACTTGTGTGCCAAAACCAGAAAGAGAGTGAAAATATGCAGAATCAGTGGTTGTTTTCCCATGTGATATGAATGCAGACACTTCTGCTGAGGAGAAAGGATTTGAAAATGTTCATAAATTGGTGTTTAACTTAATGCACTTTCAGACCATATTTAGGCATCTAAATTACCTTTAGGCTCGGACTTTCCCATTGGAGCTAATGCTTGGGTAGCGTCCCAAATATGGACTTAGCTTCCTTCCTTCCTTCTCTTTTCTATCATATCTTTGGTAGATGAGGAAACCTGCTAAGTTATATGATGCTGCAATGTAAATCGAGACCAGAATCCTATAGCATGATTGTATATCAGCTGGAACTCACAGTGATGCCGATATACCAGATGCCAGCTCCCCATGCCAAGACCCCTAACTAACCATGCCAGCTAACCACTGATGAATCCATAGGTGGGACCCAGTCTGGCACACTGGTGTTTAAAATAAGGATTGGATTCATAGAGATGTGTTTAAACTTTGTGAAAGGTGTGTGGGTGCTGCGTCTTGCAATCTTGCTTATCAGAGGTTGCACCCCATGTTATAATTTTATATTGAATGTTTGCAGTGTGATGCCCTGTGACAATGTGTAGCCAGGAGGTGTAGCCTCCCTCCCAGATTGACAGGGTGGGAAGGACAGCCATCCATTCTCAGTGGGTCGCTGAGGTCCACGCCTACCAGACTGGAAGCAGAGGGGTGGGACATGAACCAGAAGTATAAGAGGCAAACAGGAAATGAGGCAGACAGACCCACCCAACAGCTGCTGACCCATGAGCCCTCCAGAGGCACCTGACATTACAGTGATGACCCTGAATTACCAGAGTCATTGGAGACCCCCCAAAGCTGGGGTTGCGACTGGCACAGTGCCAGGAGTTAGGTGAAGGACAACCCCTTGGAGTGGGGTAGGAAGTAGCCCAGGGACAGTCAACCATGGTTCATCAGTGCTTATCCTGCAGCACTGGTCAGCAAGTTTCAGCTGGAGCCCCACCAACCCAATGGTGAAGTACTGTACCTGCTGGGGCCCTAGGCTACGATGTAATGGAGTCAGGTGGGCCTGCGTCTCCTCCCTCCTTTCCTCTGTTACATCATGCCTGATATGACAGACGCCCCTGTTGGGCCAGGAAGTCTGTATCCCTGTTCATCCCCTGGGCTAGAGGCAGTGGACTGCTTGTCTGCATCTCCCTGGTTAGGGCTGGGCGTTCTGGACTGCCTCTTTGCGCTACCTTGCCTCATGGCGAAGTGTTCTGGACTGCCTGTTTGCCTCTCCTTGCTTGACGGTTAGGGGCTATGGACAATTTGCATGCCCTGGCCTGCTCTGCCTAAGGACCCTAGGTCTATAGACTGTGTGTTCCCCCCCTTCTCTGCCTGAGGGTTGGTGCCAGCAACATTGGAACTGTGATATTTGGCCAGGGAATCCTAAGAACTACTAATTTCTGCTCAGATAGAGCCTGTTCCCACGCAATATAGCACCTAGGAGGTGTGGCCTCCCACTGAGATTGACATTGAGGGACAGGCACCACCCCCACCTGTGTCTAAATTCATCTATGCTGTGTAAATCACTAAAGAGGAAAGAAGCATTGATTAAAGTAAAGGCTAGATTCCTACAGAAGGAGGCAAGTTCTGCCTACAAAAAGACCCAATGAAACCAAATGAAACCATTGTTAAACAAAGGAAGCCATTTGCAAACCTCTAGAAGAGAATAAATTGTTAAGTGATAGTCAGCATGTATTTGTCAAGAACAAATCATGGCAAATCGACCTGACAGCTTTCTATGACAGGGTAACAAGCCTTGTGGATAGAGGGAAAGCAGTAGATGTGGTGTAGCTACACTTTAGAAAGGCTTTTGATATGGTCTTGCACCACTTTCTTATTAACAATCTAGGGAAGTACAGACTGGATGGAGCTACTATAAGACGGGTGAAAAACTGTTTGGATAACTGCTTCCAGAGAGTAATCATCAATGGGTCACAGTCATGTTGGAAGAGCATAAAGAGCGGGGTGCTGCAGGGATCGGTTCTGGGTCTGTTCAACATTGTCATCAATGATTTAGAACAGATGATGGCATAGAGAGTACACATATAAAGTTTGCCGATGATACCAAGCTGGGAGGGATTCCAAGTGCTGTGAAGGATAAGAATACAATTCATATTGGTGAAATGGTCTGAGATAAACAGAATGAAATTCAATGGAGATGAATGCAAAGTACTCCACTTAGAAAAAAACAGTGAATTTCACACATACAACATGGGCAATAACTGCCTAGGAAGGAGTACAGCAGAAAAGGATCTAGGTGTCATATTGGACCACAAGCTAAACATGAGTCAATAGTGTAACACCGTTGCAAAAAAAGCAAACACCATTCTGGGATGTATAAACAGGAGTATTGTAAATAAAAGATGAGAAATAATCCTTCTACTCTACTCTGCAATGATTAGGCCTCAACTTAAGTTTTGTGTCCAGTTCTGAGTGCCTCATTTCAGGAAAGATGTGGACAAACAAGAAATCCACAGATGAACAAGAAAAAAATGATTAGCGGTCTGGAACACTTGACATATGAAGGAAGATTGGAAGAGCTAGATTTGTTTTGTCTGGAAAAGAGGAGACTGAGAGGCAATATAACAGGTTTCAAATTTCTAAAAGGTTGTCATGAGGAGGAGGAGGGAGAAAATTTGTTCTCCTTAACTGCTGATGATAGGACAAGAAGCCATGGGCTTAAATTCTGGCAAGGGGAGTTGGATATTAGGAAAAAAATCCTAACAGTCAAGGTAATTAACCATTAGAATAAGTTGCCTAGGGAGGTTGTAGGTTCTCCATCACTGGAAATTTTTTTAAGAGCAGGTTAGGCAAACACCCATGAGAGATGGTCTAGATGGTACTTGGTCATCCCACAAGTATGGGGGACTGGACTTTATTCCAATTCTATGACTCTATGAAACATCAAAGGACAAACTGATTGCTCGTCTGACACCCGTGAGGGAGAGATGTGCAGGAGACTCATGCCAACAGCTTTGAACTCTAGGGGAAGGGAATAAACATCCCTGACCAGAAGAAACTAGATTCATGCTCTTCAGACTTTGGGTAGGCAAAATTTCTAAGCATGAGCAAGGGATCTCCAGCTGTTTAGCCTGGGTTGGTTCTAAAGGACATATTGAATGTGCACATTACATCAGCATCTATTACTTTTTGGAACTTAAGACTATAACTCGTGTTTGTGTGCGTGCATGTGTGCGTGCGTGTGTTTACCTGCTTCAACCTGGTAAAAAAATCCCATTTATTTTTCTTAGTTAATAAACCCTTAATTACTGTATTGTAGCCAATCCTATAAGTATTGTCTTAGGTTTAGGATCCAAGGTACAAGTGACCTGAGGTAAGTGACAGGGTCTTTGGGACTGAGAGTAATCTGAATATTATTGGTTTCAAAGTGGTTGCCGTATTACTCTAGCTCAGCAAAAGAACTAAGGATTCTGACAAAGTAGGATTTTCTCTGACGAAAGCTCATGCAATAAATAAATGTGTTAGTCTTTCAGGTGCCACCAGACTCCTGAATATTACTGTGATTTTTGGCATACAGGACCATCTGTCCCTAAGGCCAGCTTGCCTGGGTGGCGAGATAGACTGGAGTGCCCCAGCCGGCTGTCTGGGATGGCTCGATAAAGCTGTTATGGTGCTTCAGAAGTTTACACTTGATACCTGGTTGATGAAGCCTACGTAGAGAATGCACCACCAGTTTGGGATTCGTGCCATACTTTTTAATGGTCTGTCTTGAAACTGGCTCTCATGCTTCTGAGCCACTGCAGGCAACAGACAGACATACACAATCCAAACTTCAAGGTCAGACTGGGGTACTTTAGTGAGTGTGTTTGGGGGAGAGGAGGACCTTAGGACAAGTTGAAAGGTGGCCTTTTCTTTCTCCTGGCTTGGGCTATAAGTAGGCCCCAAATTATCTGTCTTCCTGGCTGATCTCAAAGTGCCACAAATGCCATTTAGATTTAGAAAGCCTTAAATAAGGGTAGCCCTGTATGGTGGGCTAAGAGCTGTTTGCTCACAGATAAATAACACATGCAACTGTTGAGGTTTTGATTCCCAGGTCTGCCCAGATGGATACCCTTAACTTTCTGGGCAAAGGGGCAGTTCTCCCTTTCTGCCAGTCAGCGTAGCAGTTGCCCCCTACTTTTGTCAGGGAAGCTGAGATGTATGCATAAGGATTGTGAGGCTCTTCTCTAGAGCCCAGAGTCCAGCTGTTACATGGACCTTTCAAATGCCCTGCAACCTCAGAGCTATGTGTCGATTTTTCTCCACTGTTTCCAAGTACAGGTGCAGGTGCCAGGAATTGCCATGGCTGTCCATCCTGACACTCGTCTTTGTGTCAAATTATGCTAAGCTGTGAGAATTTCCACTTTGATTTAATGGAAGACAAATCTTTCAATCCCCCAGACTCTCCTGGAAATCTCAACTGCCATCTTTCTCATTGCTGCATTATTGAACATCTGAAAATGAGCCCCTTTGAGTCACCGCCATCTGGCATACCTTCCCTGAACCTTGCCGCTCCTCTTGATGGAGACTGTTTTGGAAAGTCACTAATCTAATTGCGATTACATACACTGTTCTGCGCAGTGACTGGTTATTTTATGTGTATATAGATTGTCACATGCATCTGTGGCATTGTCTAAGTAATTAACTATTGCTGATAACCTGTCCCCAAATATTTTCAAGACACAGGGAATTTCCTAAACTGACAGTAAACAGACAAAATGTAGGTGAAAATCCTACTTTTGGGGGACAAATAATATAGTTCAAGTGTCTCCTATTACATGTTCAGAACCAGGTGGGAGGAGATGGTGTCTGTAGAGAAAGAATAAACCTGAAGATACCTAACAGGAGAGGGAAAGTATGTAAATCCAAACAAAGCAAACAGAGGCACAGCAGGAAATGGAAAAACAATGTTGAAAAACAAAAGGAAGTGACCCAAAGCCAGAGGCACAGAGCAATTACGAAGAGACTAAACCCTCTGAGAAGTCCCCAGTGACTTAGAAGTTTGTAGTGAAATCATTACCTTTTCGTTACACTTTCACACAGTTGTGTCCAGTTAGCTGAATGATGTAATAATTCCTTTGGAGCTGGGAAGCTCTTGAAACTTGGTGATAGACACATGAAAGGGGAAGACTTTTCCAAATCTCCTGGTAGGTGGAATCATATTAATTGTAGGACGAACGAGGAGTCCTATGGCACTTTTAAAGAATAAAAAAAATTACTTATTGCATGAACTTTCATGGGAGAAAATCCCACTTTGTCAGATGCTTTGAACAAAGGGGAACTTACAGAAAGAGTGGAAAATAAATGCAGCAACTTGTAAGTCATATGATCAGGTCACACTGTGACAGCAAATCAGAGCAGTTGTTAAGCTTTAAACACTGGGGAACAGCATATAGAGGAAGATGAGGTCAAATCACCTGTTGTAATGAGTTAAAAAAATCCAAAGTCCTTATTTTGCCCTGAAACTACATTGTCAAATTTGCATATGAATTCCAATTCTGCAGTTTCTTTTTGAAGCCTTGAGTTGTTGTTCATTTGTCTGAGCACAGCTATTAGCAAATCATCAATGGATTGATCAGGAAGATTGAAGTGCTCACCTACTGCTTTTTGAATGTTGCAATTTCTGATGTCAGATTTATCCCACCTATTCTTTTGTGCAGAGATTGACTTGTTGGTCAATATAAGGCAGGGCGGCATTTCTGGCACATGATGGCATAAATCACATTGGTGGATGAGCAGGTGAATTCGCCTTAATGGAGTAGTTGGTTTAATTTGCTCCTATGATGGCATCTTTTGTGCAGATACGTGGGCAAAGTTTGCAGCATGGTTCGTTGAAGGGATAGGTGCCTGCTTTAATGGCTCTGTTGCTTGGTCTGTAGTTGCTGGTGAGTTTAAGCTTGGGGGACTGTCTGTAAGTGAGGAGAGGTCTGTCCCCAAAGGCTTGAGAGAGTGAGGGATCATCTTGTAGCATGGGCTGTAGCTCCCTGAGGATGGGGTGTAGAGGTCTGACGTGTGGTTGTAGGTGATGACTATCAGCGTTTTGTTGTGATCTTTCTTGGGCTTCTCCTGTGGTAGTTGACTTTGGGGTACCCATCTGGCTCTGTAAATATGTTTCTTCACTTCTGCAAGTGGGTAATATAGTTTCAAGAATGCTTGATAGAGATCCTCAGGATGTCTGTCTGTGTCTGAGGGATCAGAGCAAATGTGGTTATATCTTCGGGCTTGGCTGTAGACAATGGATCATGTGATGTGTTTTGGATGAACGTGCGAGGGACGTAGACTGATCAGTTGGTTTTTGGTGTAGGTGGCATTTATGTGCCCATTTGTACTGTAGTATCCAGAGAGTGGTTCTCCTGTGCAGGGTGTTCCAGGCTAAGTTTAATAGTGGAGTGGAAATTATTGCAATCTCTGTGGAAATCTTCAGAGGCATCCCTACCATGGGTCCAGATGATGAAGATATCATCAGTATAGCATGAGTATAGAAGAGGTGCTTTGTGACGAGACTGGCGGCAACGTTGTTCTAAGCCAGCGATAAAGATGTTAACATCTTGTGGGACCATGCAAGTACCCATAGTCTTTGTGGGATGTTGCGCATTGAACCAAAAATATTTAGAACTCTGGTAAATGCAATGGGCAAATCTTGACTGATGAATAAATCAAATTGATGGGGAAATGTAACTGTTACTCCCAATGACAATGGCACAGGCAGGCCAGAAAGTGGTTGTGTGGCCCGTGGGGACTTAGCCCAGTTAGAAGGAAAGTGTGTGTATGAGTTAGAGGCTGATTCCTCTGGTCTCCCTGTTTTTTAATCGTTCCAACCTCATACAGTAAGCTTCTTTCCTGGAGTGCATGGGGTTCACAGCTGAACAATTCTCACTGTTTTGTTAGCTGCCCCCTTTATCTAATATCCCATGTCCCTCAGCTGAGGTTCCCTAATATCTCAATCCTACCTTTCACAGCTTTTTGTCTGGATCATGTGCCTGAAATTAAGCTGGTTAACAAATTTTTACCAAAACACTTTTCTGTCAGAAGATGTATTTTGCAGAGACATGTCAGTTTTGACTAAATTTTCAACAGCAAAGTGTCGGAACGAATCACTGACTTTGTTTCAATAATATTAACATTTCATTTCAAGTTTTCTATTTTAATTCTATTATATACAGTATATTAAAATAATATTTTATGATGTTCTCACATTGTCAGAATGTCTTTACACAGTCCACCCCCTCGCCTCCACCTTGACATCTAAAATCACAGTCCCCTTTCACTGGAGCTCCAGTAAATGGATGCATACAAGACTTTTTTGAGGGATACGTAATACAGACTACTTCTCAGTTACCCAGGTTAATCGGGAGCTGGCACTTTCCATTCTCCCCAAAAACCAAATTTTTTTTCTTATGGATTCATAGGAAGGAGAAACAGTCTGGACTGTGAGAAGTGAGGCTTGGTTAGAACTAAACAAAGCTACCTAAGCTAAAGGAGAGCCGGGAACTCCTAGCTATCCGTCTGGTGAAACTGCCCCTAGATTGCTTCCAGCCAGTTTTCTGTAGCCCCAGTCCAGTTTGTTTTTGCATGTGCTCTGCCCTTAAAGGACCAGTACAGACCCCAGCCTCTCGCCTTTCCAGTAAGAGCACATGCAAACAATGTAAAGGATATACCAGCTGCTACTGTACAAATGCCATCACACCGTCAGCTTTATTAGGAGTGCTCCAGGACTTTTTCAGACACTGTATGCAGTCTATTAGATCGATGCTGTATTGTCTCACGCTTCGCGCCATCTGAATCAGCTGACTGTTTTGCATGTGGGGCTGAAGGATCCACAGTGCTTTGGCTTGTAGTTGTCAGTGGTGTATTTGCCTCCTTAGCCCCATCTCCTCCAGAAAAATGCTGCAGATATCTCCTGTTACCCCAGACATGCCCTGCTGGAGTTTTTGCTTCCTCAGATCATGAGGTGGCCTCACAGGGTCACACCTGCTCTCTGTGACTGCAAGAACTGCCAGGAATCTGCCATTTTCTTTTCTCCAAACAATATGCTATCAGTGACAGAGAGTGCTGCTTTGAACTGAAAATGTGGATTTTGTACATGATGCCCTGACCACCCTATGACAATAGCATAGATCATCCTCTGTAAAGTCTAATTATTAGGTGTAGCCTCAGCAAATTGCTTCCACATCCTCTCTGGCAATCCTTTATTAGGTGACCATGCCGTTTGCCTGACTCCACCCTCACTTTCTACTACAGTTTTATCAAGTCTGTGTATGAGCTAGAGGCTTTCAGCTGGGTGGGGAAAGAACTGGAATTTAATTGACTGATCCTCATAAAAGAGGGGAGCAGCAGTGGAAGGAGGGTCCGCAGCAGGGGTTAAAGTACGTAGGAACCACTGTTCCCTCTAAGCTGTGCACGTGTGCGTGCGCACACAGGTTATGAAACCTGTTCACGCAACAAAATAAAGTGTGCAAAAAAAAATTCAATAGTGCTAATAGTGGTGCTCACAAAGAAATGTTCTTGTGCACACAAAGAAATTGTTTGCGCACACAGTCTACGAGTAATTAGAGGGAACCTTGGTAGGAACGCCTAGGAACCCCATTCCAGGACCCCACAAATCTCACAGGCCAGAGTTCCAGGGTCCAGATTCCAGGATTTGGAAAGATCAGACCCACACATCCATGAAGGGGGGCCAGAAAATACAGGAAGGGGACCCAGAGATTAGGAAGGTTCCAAGACCCCCTCAAATTATACTTTAACCACTGGCAGCAATAGCCTCCAAAAAGCTGAAAAGTCACTGGTTATGTAACCAATGGAGTAACTGTATTATGAAGACTCTCAGGTCCGAGCAGGAAAGTTTGGGTTGCTGAACTTACAGTGTGAGAGGCAGGGGCATTGTTGGCACTGGGCTTATGGGGCTCAAGCCCCAAGTCCCATGGCCCAAGCCCTGGGTGTGATGCTGGGCAGCCCACATCAGTGGCTGCAGCAGTGCTGCATGAGCCCCGAGTCCCAGTATGCCCAGCTCCAGCTCTTTTGCTGAGCTGGTAGTGCTCCTGGTGAACGGCAGATTTGGGAGCAAGTCCTCATCCTGAACAGGCTCTGAGAAAGAGTCTGTAAGGTCTGATTTGTGTGTTAAGAAGTCTTGAAAGAAATAATAAAAAAATAACCCTACTGGAAACTGATTTGCTGGATTTTGTGAGAGCTGTAGACAGAATTGCCCTGGAATAAGTTGGCTCAGCAAAGGCATTGTTTGACCTGGTAGGAGACATGCCGTAACAGTGTCCAGTCCTAAGTGTGCTACCACCAGCTCTTTGTCTGGTTTCAATACAATCATTAAAGCAAAAAATTGAAGCAGAAACACAGTCATTGTTGCCTGGGCTGCTCAGCTGCTAGCCCCTCTTTGCAATTGATATCAAAGGCTTTTGGTTGGTTTCTGCAACAATTGGTTTGCCATAAATGATCAAATCATCTTTATTTTAAAACCATGTTCCAGAGAGAAAGCTTTCTTACCACTCTGAGCAAGATGAACACTGTGTATAAGAGCCCTGAATGCATACGTCACCCTTCCCAATAGTGATTGGTTTTTTGTAGCCATGTAGACCAGTTGCTTTCTTTAGAGGCTTCTGTGGACAATTGAGTCTTTCTTCTGTTGTCAAAATACCTTAGGAAAGAGGCTTTCTGAATGAATTGTACCAAATTCATTGCCCAGGTCAGTATCCCATCCCATGTGCACTGACTAGTCTTTCGAATGAATGCACAGAAGGTGCTCTTTGATGCAGCCACCAACAAAGAGTAGTTATGAATGAACGATGTCAGATTGGGGAGAGGTCTCAAGTGGGGTTCCTCACTGATCTGTTCTGGGTCTCTCTTATTTAACATCTTTAATAACTATGAGATGGGATGGAGCATTTCAGTGTGTACCACCATTGTTTGTCGTTAAAACCCTATAGAGTGGACCAGCCCTAAGTTTGTAGCTCTTATAGCTGTGGAGAAAGCTTTAAAATGTGACTCACAGTGCCCGATAGATGGTCAAAAAGCAGAAGAAAAATAAAAACTCCAAATCCATTATATTTTACATAATCCCATGATTTTAAATCAATTTTAGGATTTTTGGTGAGCCTGACTCATGAGTTTATAATATTGGGGTTTGGAATATTGTGAAATTGACATAAAGGTGTCAGTTTCATTTCTGTTTAAAGTCAGTTTTTAGTCTCTTATTTCTGATATGGTAACACTCCCTCCAACTGCAAGAAGGTGTGAAATAAACTCACAGGGCCTTGGCCTGCTAAGATGTTTCCAAAAGTTAAATGATCTATTCCAAGCTTGTTAAATTGCACGAAGTAAGTAACCTAAAATGATAGAAAGTCATTTAGATTTTTCTGCCATTGTTTCAATTGTTGTATTCAAGAGTTTGTAAAAAAGTGAGAACTACATAGATATTTTAAACTTACCCAGTGTCCTTTAAGTGACTTGACATAAGATGTATGAAAACATTAGTTTGATTAGTGGTAGGTGGGTCTAATATTTATTTAGTCAGTTTTTGTTTCTTTATATAGGAATTAGATACCATGAGCCTCTCAGCTAATTTCTAACTTATCTGCAAAGACACCCTGGCATTTTCAGGTGCCTGCGTGGCCCCTGTAATCACGATTAAAGTTGCCTGACCCATTGGAGCTGTGCTGCGGAGACTGGTCCAGAGGTTGGTGGGTGAGGTCTGTGTCTATTGGGATGCTGGGCAAAGGGTGGGTGCGTGGGGTTGCTGGGCAGTTACGGCCAGAGGTCTCTCTGTCAGGGGCACTAGGCACAGGGGTCTGGGGGGGGTCTCAGCGGGGATCACTGCTTGTAGGGATCTGTAGATGAGCTGATGGAGGGCTGGACAGGAGGACAAAAATCATGGCCAACCCTGGGGAAGGGGCTGAATGGCAGCATGGGGTCAGGCTGGCTAGCGTGTGTCTGGCGGTTGCTTATTCGTAAACAGCACTCTTGTGGTGGGCGGTGCAGGGCTGTGCCCCCCATGCCATGTCACGCGGCCTCCAGCCAGTCCCTAGCTTCAGGAAGAAAACCCTCCCATCCCTGCACTGTGCCCCACTGGCCCCATGTGGCTTTTAGGTACAGTGTGTTTGGCACCAAGCCCAGAAAAGTTTAGTCCATCCTGGATCAAGCACAGGGCGGGAGGTCGCTAGGGAAGAGGCCGGGAACAAGTTTCGTCTTCTCAGCCTGAGTAAGTGGCATTGCACACACGTCTTGCCACCAGGATCTGGGCTCCTGCAGCCCCAGCCTCAGCCCCTCAGGAGCACATGGGATCGGCTATTGCGGTCCAGGGAGTTGAGGCTCCATAGGGCGATCACATATCCCACCAACCCTAGAATTTGTGCCCCTTCGCCATGTATCATCTGATTTTGGTTTTATTTGCCTGGTAAATGACAGTGTTCCCTTTTGATAGATTTGTTCAGATCCTTAGGATCAACACATAATTTGTATTCCAACCCCTGACTATCATTAATGAGTGCACCCATTTTCTGCATTCTTTATTTATGTCTGTTGTTATTAAACAATGCAGCTCTTCTTTCAATATTTTTTTCATCATTAGAGCACTGTTCCTAGGGGCACGTCCAACAGGACAATTTGGGTCTGTTAGTTCAGTTTTATATTCCGTTGCTAGTTTTCCTATGCATTCGAAACATGCTGAGGTGATTCCTCTGTGCCTATTCCAATGCTGGAGCTGTGTTAGTCTAATTCTAGTTCAGCAAAACAAACAAGGAATCCTGTGGCACCTTTAAAGACTAACAAATAAATGGTTAGTCTTTAGAAGTGCCACAAGAATCCTTGTTAGTTTTTCTACACCTGTGTTACTTATCTCATCCCCCATGTGTACTGTTTGTATCAGCCCCCGTGCTTGGTATGTCTTTGAATCCAATAAAAGTGTTTGTTCCCTTTAACTATCACAAAGTTTATCAATTTTATTTGATCTTTTACCTTCACTTCTAGCACAGACGTACTGCTGGTTGGACTGAATTCCCCACTATAAGCTTTTAGCTTAACCTGTTTGCTCACCAGACTCCCCGTTTTATTTTCTTCCTCAACCTTTCAACAGTAGTATCTGAAACAACATTCCCCTCAGCACCAATGTCCAATTTGTAGGTTATAGGAGTCCATTAGTCTCTAAGGAAATTGTCCATTGAGCTGCTCCTTCCTCTTCATTTACAACTTCAGCAGGCAGACTTTTGCCTCCTCTTCTGCAATTGCTGATCCTGGTTGCAGACTCTGGCCAAATGAGGGCATTTCCTACCGATGCTACAAAAGCTTGAGAACTACTGAGGTATGTGTTTGCGTGCAGATCCTGTGTCCCCAGTGAACTCTCAGGGTTTGCTTTTTTTTCAGACTTCTTTCTTTCTTTCTTTCTTTCTGTACTGACTTACTGTTTCCAGCCTTTTTTTCATTTGTCACTTTATCAAGACTGGCAGAGTCCTTGGTTTCTTCCATTATTTTTATTCTGTTCTGAATGATTTCTGCAGCCTGTCACAGTCTTACTTTTTTATCCAACAATTTTATCCCCTACGTTCCATTCATCATTTTTGTCTTTTTGATTCCAGTTACAGTCTGATCCCTTATAATAAAATCTGTTCACTGTCCATAGTTGCAGGTTCAGTAATTAGCATCAATGCTGTTAGGAATTCTTCAAAGAATTCTCCTTCATCTTGTTTTCTAAAGTGAAACATCCATCTTTCAAATGTTTGAATCTTTTGGGGTCCACAGTACTATTCATATTTCTGCAAAATTATGTCAGAACTTGATGTCTCTGCCTGATTTAGTTGCGTGCTATTAAAGACAGCAGCTGCCTCAAGTCCTGAAATGTGTAAGAGGATGGTGATTTTCTGATAAAAAAACAAGGAGTTGTGTGGCACTTTAAGACTAACAGATTTATTTTTTGCATGAGCTTTCGTGGGAGAAGATCCCACTTCCGCAGATGCTTCGAAGATAGGTGAACTTACAGAATGGAATGAAACTAAATGCAAGGGGGTGTAAAACATAGGATCAGGTCATAAAGTAACAGCAAATCAGAGCAGTTTACAGGCTCAAACCATGGGAAGCCTGAAGTCAAATTACCCTTTGTAATGGGAAAAGAGCCCATACTCTGGATTCAGTCCTGCTTTCACAGAATTTAGCTTGCATCTTAATTCGAGTTCAGCTGTTTCTCTTTGAAGTCTTGATGTCCCAGGTACATCTCTAATGACAGTCATTAACAAATCCATCATCAAGTGATTAGGAAGATGGAAGTGCTCAGCAATTAGTTTTCTGATAGTCTTCTTTCTCGCCAAAGACACATACTTTCGTGCATGCGTGTGTATGTTGTTGTTGTTGTTATCATTATTTTATATAAAATGTAGTGTGAACCACTTCCAGGAATCTGCTGCATTGCCTGAGAGGAAGTATGGGTTAGATGCATGGACTGTAAGGTGGATAGAAAACTGGCTAGAACAACGGTTTCAGCGCGTAGGAATCAATGGCTCCATGTCAAGTTGGCAGGCAGTAACAAGTGGTGTGCCCCAGGGGTCAGTCCTGGGGCCAGTTCTGTTCAATGTTTTCATTAATGATCTGGATGATGGGATAGATTGCACAGTCAGTAAGTTTGCAGATGATACCAAACTGGGGGGAACGGTAGACACCCTAGAGGGCAGAGACAGGATTCAGGGAGACCTAGACAAATTGGAGCAGTGGGCCAAGAGGAATCTCGTGAGGTTCAACAAGGACAAGTGTAAAATCCTACACTTGGGACGAAAAAACCCCATGTACTGCTACAGGCTGAGGAGTGATCAGCTAAATAGCAGCAGTGTAGAAAAGGACCTGGGAGTCATGGTGGATGGGAAGCTGGATATGAGTCAGCAGTGTGCTCTTGCTGCCAAAAAGGCCAATGGCATACTGGGCTGCATCAGAAGAAGTGTTACCAGCAGATCGAGGGATGTGATCATTCCCCTCTATTCTGCACTAGTGAGGCCACATCTGGAATACTGTGTCCAGTTTTGGGCTCCCCACTACAAAAAGGACATGGACAAATTAGAGAGAGTCCAGAGGAGGGCAACAAAAATGATCAAAGGGCTGGAGCACAAGCCCTATGAAGAAAGACTGAAGGAACTAGGCTTATTTGGCCTGCAGAAGAGAAGATTGAGGGGGGATTTGATAGCAACCTTCAACTACTTGAAAGGTTGCTCCAAGGAGGATGGAGCTCGACTGTTCTCGGTAGTAACAGAGGGCAGAACGAGAAGCAATGGCTTCAAGTTACAGCTGGGGCGGTCCAGGCTGGATATTAGGAAAAACTTCCTTACTAGGCGAGTGGTGAAGCATTGGAATAAGTTGCCTAGGGAGGTGGTGGAATCTCCGTCTTTGGAGGGGTTTAAGGCCCAGCTGGACAAAACCCTGACTGGGATGATCTAATGGGAGTGGTCCTGCTTTTTTTGGCAGGGGGTTGGACTAGATGACCTCGTGGGGTCCCTTCCAACCCTATGGTTCTATGATTCTATGAGAGCTGTTACTCCCTGGGGGCTTTTCATGCCTCCATCTCCAAGATGGCATCTTTACCACAGTCCTTTTTTCTCTGTCCTCCTTTCTAACTCACCCTGATACCACATGTTATCTTATGAATTCAGTCTGGGGTCTGATAAGGCCTTGCTTCCAAATTCTGTAAGGTACAGAAGATCCATATGCTCCCAATGGTGTGTCCAGTGAAGGAGTCACTCAGCTTTTTCTAAACAGAGTTTGCTAACCCCTGTCCATTCCCTCTCACGTATGCCCACTCTTTAGTCACACTATGTACTCCTTACTACCATCAATATCCTAGTCTAGTGTGGTTCCCATTTCAGAAAGGTCAGGTCCATCTTCTCCTTACACCAGTCTGGTTCCATTCCTCTCATGATGACACTTGTTTAGTCCAGTTTCCATTTCCAATGGAGTCCTGCTCCTGCTCCATGGGTATCCTGACTCTGTTCTGGTACTGCAAAGGACACTTTCAGCTGCTGGTTTGCCTTCCCACTGCAGGGATTACGTTCATAGCATGTTATGCAAGAGCTTCACAATCAGTTCCCCTCATGGCAGAGTTGATAACAGCAATAGCCTGTGTCAAAAGGAAGGATGTCACGTGTGATGGGTGAAAGACCTGATGCAAGATGGTAAATTCTGCAACCCCAGCCCTCCACAAAAACATTAAGGAATTGAGTTTTTTGTTTTCCAGCTTTGGAAAGGGTTTCCACCTTCTGCTTGCACAAACAGCCAGGCTAAGTTAGGGCACAGTGAACTTTTCTGCCTCATAAGGCAAATTTCCATTATTTCCTTTCCCATGTGAAATGTGGTGCCTGGTTAATGGTTGGTGCTTTTCATATCAAATTAGCAACGGTTAGAGGATACATTAATAATAACTGGGTTTTTTTTAAAATCAGGATTAAAACTTTCCACATGCCTTTGCTCTACTTAAGTAAGAAACTTGCAGGGATGTCATTGCAGGCTGGACAGGCATGTGTCTCCTCTTCAAATGAGTCAGTCAATTGTAGTTTTAATAATCTATGTTATCCTCATTTCTCCAGAAGGAAAAACATACTTTGCACATATCTATAGGACAGAAGTTTGGAGAAGAAAAAATGTCATTAGCTTCTGTTCCTGTCCTTGATCATTTTGGTCAGTTGCAATCAATTTGAAATGCTTTTTCTAGAATGGCATGAATTTATTACCGATTATAGAAGCTGTCTGAAAATTGTTTCTCTTGCAGGGTCCAGCTGGCCTTTATTTCAGAGAATTTTAGACATCAAAGCAGCAGAATTACTGCAATATTCAAGCATGAACCTGAGGCTGCATCTCTGCATTAATTTTTGAGTTCATTGAGGAACTGCTTGAATCTGGAATATGCAAGGTTAGAAACCAAATGAAAGGGGAATGCAGACTCAGTGAAGAATACCTTTTAGACTGCTTTTATTCAGGGATCTTTTGGGAAAATTTAATAACAGATTGCCACCAGACACAGAAAGACTTAAAAAAAATATCACATAACTAGAGCTGTGTTAGGAATTTGAATTGAACAATATCAACTCTTTCTAAAAAGGAAGCAGATTGACTTCTTTGACTGTTTTCTGAGGAATATGCTGAACAGATTGTATGGTGGTGTTTTTAGTTAATGATAGTGTCCCTTCAAATTGCAGAAAGGATTCTCTTTTATCTGTATTCATGTGCACACAAGTAGGAGCTATACCAATCTATGTTCTGTGTACACACACATAAGGAGGAGGTGGATGTGGATGGGTATTTCTGAAAGTGAAAGCCGTTTTCTGCACAATGAATTCAAATCAAAGCTTTGTGATCACACCATACCTAAGGGAATCAAATATATATACTGTTCTCCACTGAATCCCTTTATGAGGTGGATGCGTATGTGCTTTGAGTAAAGGTTAGCTAGCTAGCCTGTACATTGCAAGGAGGGACAATTGTCATATGCCGATAGGTTAAAGTTCCCATTTGAACTCCCTTGGACTGGATGAGACCATTCAGAATGGATGTCAGTACAGTCACTTGTACACATTGTAACTCCACGTGGACGGGAAGAGCCCACTGCATTAATGCCATTTCCCTTTCATGTAGCAAGGCATAGGAAGCTAGCATTCACCAAAGTGTCCGCCTCCATATACATGAAAGTGATGGACTAAGTCAAAGTCTAGTGACTCCAACAGGGGGCTTTGCATTGATTTAATTGTCTTTTTGATTAGCCCCCAGTGTTTGTCTATCCTTCTCCATCTCTCCCCAGTGTTATGAAAACTGTATAATGAAGCTTGCAGATCAGATGAAACAAAGATGTGGTAAATAATGGGAAGGGGGGAGTAACTGATGCGGAATGATCTGGATCATTTGGTAAGCTAGGAGTCAGCACACAATATGTTTTAATATGGCTAAATGCATGCACCTAGGAACAAAGGATGTAGGCCATAGTCACAAACTAAAATCAGAAAAACTTAGTGCTGGAAGAGACCTTGAGAAGTCACCATATCAAGCCACCTGTACGGTGGCAAGAGCTAACAATCTTAAACTGTCCTTTGTCTAATCTGTGTTTAAAAACCTCCAATGATGAGATTTCAAAAAAAAAAACAAAAAAAAAAACCAAAAAACAAGGACTCATGTGGCACTTTAAGACTAACAGATTTATTTTTCGCATGAGCTTTTGTGGGAGAAAATCCCACTTCCTCAGATGCTTCAAAGATGGGTGAACGTACAGAATGGAATGAAAATAAATGCAAGGGGGTGTAAAACATAGGATCAGGTCATACAGTAACAGCAAATCAGAGCAGTTGTTAGGTTCAAACCATGGGCAGCCTGAAGTCAAATTACCTTTTGTAATGGAAAAACAACCCAGAGTCTCGATTCAATCCTGCTTTCTCAGAATTTAGCTTGCATCTTAATTCGAGTTCAGCTGTTTCTCTTTGAAGTCTTGATGTCCCAGCCACATCTCTGACGACGGTCATTGACAAATCATTTATCAAGTAATTAGAAAGATGGAAGTGCTCAGCAATTGGTTTTTTTGTTTTGTGATTTCTAATATCAGCTCTGAGTTCATTTATTCTTTTGTGCAGGGATCATCCTGTTTGTCCAACGTATAAGGTGTTGGGGCATTTCTGGCACACGATGGCATAGATCACATTAGTAGATGAGCAGGTAAATGAGCCTTTGATGGAGTAGCAGGCTTTATTATGACCTGTGATGGTATCTATTGTGCAGATATGTGGGCAGACTTGGCAGCGTGGTTTGTTGCAGGGGTGTGTGCCTGCTTCAGTGTTTCTGTTGTTAGATCTGTAGTTGCTGGTGAGTATCTGTTTAAGGTTGGAGGGGCTGTCTCCCAATGTGTGAGAGAGTGAGGGAATAGGCTGTAGGTCCTTAATGATCTGTTGCAGAGGTCTGACTTGGGGGTTGTATGTGGTGACTAGCGGTGTTCTGTTGTTTTCTTTCTTGGGTCTCTCCTGTAGTAGGTGACTTCGGGGAACCCGTCTAGCTCTGTCAATTTGTTTTCTTACTTCCCCAGCTGGGTACTGTAGTTTCAAGAATGCTTGATAGAGATCCTCAAGATGTCTGTCTCTGTCTGAGGGATCAGAGCAGATGCGGTTATATCTTAGGGCTTGGCTGTAGACAGTGGATCGTGTGGTGTGTTTAGGATGGAAGCTCGAGGGGTGCAGGGAACTATACCGATCAGTAGGTTTTCAGTACAGGGTGGTGGTGATGTGTCTATCCCTGATTTGTACTGTAGTGTCAAGAAAGTGGATCTCCTCTGTGGAGTGTTCCAGGCTCAATTTGATGGTGGAATGGAAATTGTTGAAATCTCTGTGGAAATCTTCAAGAGTATCCCTGCCATGGGTCCAGATGATGAAGATGTCATCAATGTAGCATAGGTAAAGAAGAGGTGTTTTGGGATGAGACCTGAGGAAACATTGTTCTAAGTTGCCCATAAAGATGTTGGCATATTGTGGGGCCATGCGGGTGCCCATAGCAGTGCCACTGACTTGGAGGTATAAATGATCCTCAAATCTGAAGTGATTGTGGGTGAGTACAAAGTCGCAAAGTTCAGCCACAAGCTGTGCTGTGGCATCATCTGGGATGGTTCTTCTAATAGCTTGTAATCCATCCTTGTGTGGGATGTTGGTGTAAAGAGCTTCTACATCCATAGTGGCCAGGATGGTGTTTTCTGGAAGCTCACCAATGGACTGGATTTTCCTCAGGAAGTACATGGTATCTTGAAGATAGCTGGGGATGTTGATAACATAGGGTCTGAGAAGGGAGTCCACATAGTCAGATAGGCTGGCAGTAAGAGTGCCAATGCCTGAGATGATGGGGCGTCCAGGGTTTCCTTTTTTATGGATTTTAGGTAGTAGATAGAACATCACTGGCTGCGGTTCTGGTGGTGTTTCTCTCTTTATATGTTCCTGTGCTGTCTCAGGGAGTTTCTTGAGTAGGCACTGTAATTCCTTTTGGTATTCCTCAATGGGGTCAGAAGAAAGTGGTCTGTAGAAGGTTGTGTTGGAGAGTTGTTTATAAGCCTCCTGGTCATAATCTGATTTATTCATGATGATAACTTCACCTCCTTTGTCAGCCTCCTTAATGATAATGTCAGAGTTGTTTCTGAGAGTATGGATGGCATTGCGTTCTGCAGGGCTGAGGTTATGATGTAAAGGATGTGATTTGTCCACAATTTCAGCCTTGGCACGGTGGCAGAAACAATCAGTGTAGAAGTCTAATCTCTTGTTTTCCACCCTCTCGAGGTGTCTACGAAAAATATTTCTTCTTGCAGTGTTTGGAAGGATGTATCTGTGTGTCGGTGCATTGATCGGTGGTGTTATGGAAATATTCTTTGAGTCTTGGATGACGAAAGTAGGCCTCTAGGTCGCTGCAGAATTTTATCTTATGTGTGGCAGTTGTGGGGCAGAAGGAAAGTCCTCGAGATAGAACAGATTCCTCTGCAGGAGTAAGCGTGTAGCTTGAGAGATTAACAATGTTGCTGGCTGGGTTGAAGCTGTCGCTCTTGTTTGCTGTAGTGGTGTATAGTAGTTTAGACAGTTTGGTATCTTTTTTCTTCTGCAGGAAAGCTAAGTGTGTGTTGTAGATGGATTTTCTCTTTGTTGTGAAGTCCAGCCATGTAGAAGAATGCATTGTAGGTTGGTTTTCTATGAGGGAATCCAGTTTTGAGAGTTCATTTTTAATTTTCCTCCGTTTGCTATACAGGATGCTGATCTGGTGGTTTCTGAGTTTCTGTGAGAGTGTATGGCATAATCTGTCACTGTAGTCTGTGTAATATGTCAGTTGTAAAGGTCTTTTTACCTTCAGTCCATTAGGTACAATGTCCAGTTGTTTGCATTTAGAAAGGAAGATGATGTCTGTCTGAATCTGAGCGAGTTGTTTCTGTAAGTTGATGGATTTCCACTTCAAACGGCTGTATTTAGTGCCTTGCATCTTGTCAGTTTCCAAAGGGATAGCCGTGTTAGTCTAGTCCAGCAAAAAGAACCCAAGGAGTCGTGTGACACTTAAAGACTAACAGATTTATTTTTCGCATGAGCTTTTGTGGGAGAAAAATCAACAGCCTCTCTTGGAAGCTGGTTCCAGAGCTTAACTATCTTTATACTTAGAAATTTTTTTCCCCACTAATATCTAACTTAAAATTTCCCTTTGCAAATTAGGCCCATTACTTTTTGTCCAACCTTTAGAGATCACAGAGAGTACTTGATCGCTGTCTTCTTTAGAGCAGTCTTTAACATATGGGAAGCGATATACTTTCAGGCCTCTTTTCTGAAGACTAACCATGCACAGTATTTTTAGCCTTCTTCATAAGTCAGCTTTTCTAACCTTTGCTATTTTTTGTTGTTGTCCTCCACAGTCTCTCCAGTTTGGCCACATCTTTCCTAAAGTGTGACATGTGGAATTGGACACAGTACTCCAGCTGAGGCTTCACCAGTGCCAAGTAGAGAGGGGCGGAGGTGGGTGAGGACTCTATCCTGGGAATCAGTTATGCTGAAAAAATATTTAGAGGGTCATGGTTGTCAATCAGCTGAACATCCGCTCCAAGAGTCATGATGATGCTTAAAGGGCTAACACGATCTTGAGATGCATAGCCAGGGGAATCTCAAATAGAAGCAGAGAAGTCATATTACCTTGGTATTTGGCACTGGTGCTGAAATCCTGTGTTCACCTCTGTTGGCCACTATTCAGGAAGGATGTTTGATAAATTGGAGAAGGTGCAGAGAAGAGACACAAGGGTGATTAAAGGATTAGAAGAAATTCTTTCTCATGAGAGACTCTGGTATTTCAATCTATTTAGCTTAACAAGTAGATACTTACAGTCTGTAAGTATCTACATGGGGAAGTCTTACTGGAAAATGAGATCCTCAATCTAGCTGGCAAAGGCATAACATGTTCCAATAATGAGAGGCTGAAGTTGGACAAATTCAGACTGGAAATAAGTCTGAGGGTAATTAACCAATAGAAGTGTTTACAAAGGGATTGGTTGATTTTTCCAGCGCTGGCAATTTTAAAATCAATTTTGGATATTTCAAAGCTAAGCTCTAGTTCAAAAGGACTTATTTGGTGAGAAATTTTCTGGCCTATATGATACAGGAGAGCAGAGTAGATAACCCCAGTGGACCCTTCTGGCTTTGGAATCCATGAATCAATATTGCTCTGTGATCCGGGCTGGATTTCTGAACATATTCACTGGCCAGGGAGTCGGGAACTGAGAGAATCTTCCACAGAGGGAGAAATGTCAGTACACGTCTGACATTACAGGCAATGAGTCAAAGTCTCCTGGGACTGTTGTCACTTTTTTCTGATTCTGCTGATGTTGTGAGCCTGATGCATTTCCATAAATCACATATCGCAAGACATGGGAGAACTCAGAAAGCCGCCCTAATCTTCAGTGTCCTCATGTCTTCTGTTCCCAAGGCAAACAGCCTTTGTACCCAAAAGGTTTCAAGTAGAGTTGGCTGGAAAACAGAATTTCTGTCCCGCAGGAAATTCTGACATCCCACAATTTATTTTCATTCCCATTCAGAAGAAAAAGCCAATTTTTATTTATTTTTTTGTGGAATGTAAATTCAGAAAATAGCATCTGGGAACATGAAAACCTTTCCTTTTGACCATGTTGCATAATAATGAACTGTTATCTTCAGTGCGTGGTTTTCTCATTGGTGTCAGCAGGATTCTTCTGAGCAAGTTACTGGAGTCCTGGGTTAGTGACAGTGACTCAAGTTACGGGTCCCATAGGCCTGACCAGCGATGGTGCAGACTTTATATTTAAAGTCCAATATTCCTCTGTTGCAGCTGTACTCAGCCATTTTGGCTCAAAGGCCACAGATATAATTTTTAAACCCTGAACGACTGCCAGCCTCTGCCAGCAGCCCTCCCTCCCTTTCTCCATCCATCCAGATGTAAGGAGTTCACCAAGGAGGCTACATCCCTCCTCCAGTCCCCCCAGCAGCAACCTGGAAATGCCGCCCGTCCTGTAGCGACATGCATGCCACCTGGGTCTGTAGGCAGTGGCTCCCTTCTGCACCCAGGGGGACAGAAGATCAATGCTCCCTCCCTTTGGGTATGTCTACATTTAACCTTTAGGTCCACTTAACCTCGCTTAAGATGACCTAAGGAACTCCAGGTCCAAACTGGGCTTGTACTAAGTCGACTTAAGCTTGCTTAAGTTGACTTAATAACACTTGCTCCTAAGGTTGACTTGAGCCTTAAGTCGACCTAGGAGCCAGGCCTGGACCCAACCCTCTGCCTGGCCCTGGAGGCCAATCTGGCTCCAGGGACCTGATCCGACGTCTGCCACCACCAGCAGGCAGCTCGGAGCCTGATCCAGCCCTGAGCCACTTGCCACAAGCGACAGCCGGCTCCTGCAGCAAGTGGCAAGTGTCTTGGGGCTGGATCAGGCTCCAAGCTGCCTGCTGGTGTTATCAGGAGCTGGATCAGGCCCTGGGGCAGGGCAGGGGGGTGGGACCCAGGCGCAGGGTACGTCTACACTGTCTCCAGCATAGACGTACCCTCAAGTTGATTTAACAAGAAGAGACACAATGGAAAAAGTTTGGTGACCAATGGGCTAGCGATGCTTCTGAGCAGGTTTGGCATCCCTGTTTATCCTGGCTAATAACCATTGATGGACTGATCCTCCATGACCTTATCAAGTTTTTTTGAACCCTGTTATAGTCTTGACCTTCGCAACATCCTTTGGCAAAAAGAGCTCCACAGGTTGACTGTGTGTTGTGTGAGAAAATACTTTGTTTCGCTTTAAACCTGCTGCCTATTAATTTTATTTGGTCACCCCTTGCTTTTGTATTATGAGTAAATAGCATTTCTTTATTTACTTTCTCCCACACCAGTCATGATTTTTTAAACTTCTATCATATCCTCACTTATTCATCTCTTTCTGTAGCTGTAAAGCCTACATCTTATTGCTTTTGCCTCATAAAGAAGCTGTTCAATACCTCTAATAATTTTTGTTGCCCTTTTCTGTTCCTTTTACAACTCCCATGTATCTTTTTTGTGATGTGGCAATCAGATCTGCATGCAGTATTCCAGATGGGGGCAAACCATGGATTTTTTTAAAGAGGCAATACATTTCTTAAGTCAACTTAAATGAGCCCCGGGTGTGGACACGGCCTTTGACTCCAGCTGGGACCCCAGCACCTCAAGACCCAAGGGGAGCACGTTGCCAAACCCCCTGTATGGCCAGGAGAGGGGAAATGGAGATCTGCCTCCCCCTGGCTACAGCAAGGAACCCAGTCTTTTCACTTTGCTGCAAAACTGCTCCTGGGTCCTTCGCAGCTTCCTTCTGCAGCCAGTGGGATGGGAGCAGCAGGCCATTTTGAAAGCCCACATAGGCCACTTCTGGCCTATGGTCACGGGTTGGGAACCTCTGCTCTGCAGCGTCTGCTGGAATGAGCGGTGAGTAAAGTGTTCAGATCTGCTGGTAGGAGCATGATGACCAGTGCTCTCAGAGAGGCTTCAGAGTTGCTTACCTATCAACAGTAGAAAATCCCTTTCTACAGGAATTCCCAGCTGCTCCCCAGCCTGCTTAGCCACCTTTGTGGCGCTCCATTATGCAGGAATGTGCTAGTCCCATTTATATTTGTGTTAAATACACAACACAGCACTATATTGCTGTAGCATTCTTGCTCTTATTCCAAAGGGCAGTGATTGAGGACATCATACCTTTCCTTGTAAGACAGGATTTAAACTCTGGAGGGGAATGACAGTCATCTGGGCAGTCAGATCACAAGCTCTCACTTACCGTAGTTACTGCCTGTGCAGGACAGAATTGGTTTGGGAATTTCTGGCTGTTGCACCTACTGATTAAATATTTTGAAGCTCTTATAAACCTCTGTCTCACTACTGAATAAATAAATGATAAGTGATGGCACAATGATATCTGGAGTTGAATATGTTAATCATAATCACATTAACATTATAGTTCACACTTGATGGTAGGTTGTAGACTGGGCAAATATAAAGTACCAACTGGTAGAGCTGCTCTTGTACTGTTACAGTTTGGTGGATTTGCTAGGAAATAAAATAGGTTTTGGGGGAATTTCTCAAGCAGGTTGCCAGCTCCAGAAGTCAAAAGTCTGCAGGCCATTTTCTGTATGGTCTATCTCATTCAGCCTCTTGTCTTTAAAGCCCTATTGTTAAGAAATCCCAAAATCGAACCTAGCAACACAAAGATAATGACACACAGTAGCTTAAGTAATAGTGAGGTTGCAATGGAACTCCTATGGAAGGGCATTTTACAGCCGTGTTTTTATCACACTAGCTCATTGTAATTAATATTTTAGTGTCTTTCTCTTCTTGAATTCCAAAGGTCAGGGACTGGGTGGCATATCAAAACTTTACTCAGAAGAACACATATCTAAAACTTCAGCGGTCATACGCGATTGAAATGCAGGAGAGGAATGAACATGGGTGCTCTGCAGACATAGTGGAGGTGGTTTGTGAGTGACCCTGACCCTGAGCCCTCGCTGTTGGTGGGGGTGGGCAGAGGAGAGCGACCTGGTGTGCTCGTGTGTGCCTGAGAGGTTTAAAATGCAACACCACTGCTTTGCTTCTTTGCTGCAGCTGGTGCATTTTAAATTATCCATCACAGTTACCACGAACATTGAAATAGTTTGGGCATAAATGTCATGGTAAGACTTTCTGTGACAAATCCTTCTCCAATAATAGATAAACTTGGTTTGAACATGTAGACTCAAAATTCCCATTAAAACTTGAGTAATATTTTCAGTTTTAAGTATCTATATTTTAGAAATGATCATGTTATATTCATAACATTGTATTTCATTCAGTTTCCTGAATTGTTTTCACAGGAATGTGTAAGATGCTGATACTACAAAATTTATAGGCAGCATATACCAACTTTTTCGAGAATGTTTTCATCAGGTGTTTCATAGAAAGTAATGAATACCTGTAGGTGTTCCCTAGTTCACTAAAGATTGAAAAACTCTGGCCTAGACCTTTGAAGCTGGAGGACCTGAATGAGGGTGTGAACTGCTGTAGAATTTGGCCCAATAAGTTAAATCTCATTTGTGGGGAATTTTGCAAGCATGTGACATTTTGGAAAGATCTGGGGAGTTGGCTCTTTTGAAACCTGTAGTTTCCAGAAGAAATACCTGTTTTTGTTCTAGCTGTAACACATCCATGGAAAATACGCAGCAGAGGGTAAGAAATAAAAACCACAGGAGCATTAGAACCCGGGAAGAAAAACCTCCTGCTATCTTGCTTTTGGAAGGGGCTGCCCTGAGAATTGTGGAGGAAGCGAGGTCGTGGCAAGAAACAAGTGAATCCCTGTGTGCAACACCCCATGCAGGGAGAGCCTAGCAGGTGACTGTCCCAAGCTCCAGCTGGGGCTAGGGCCCGTACTTTGCATGATGCACAAGGCAAGGGGCTAATGTTGCCTCCTCTGATCAGCCTGGCTGAGTGATGCCCACCATGTGCCTTCTCTACCCTGCCAGTATCCCTTTCCCGTGCATCTCAGTTTGTGTCCCACCTCCACTATGATGCTCCTGGGTGTGGTTCATTATCTGAAGATAACCCACCTGTGGATGACACTGGGGCGATCCTATTACCGACTCCTGCTTGCTTTGGCTCACGTGCTCTTCCCAGCAATAAGTGTGACTCCTGCAGGGTTTCCCTGCTGGGAGCATGGCGTTCTGTGATCCGTGCCAGGGGCTCGCTGCCTCCCTTCCTAATAACACAGCACAGATTGCACCACACTGCAGTGTGCGGCTCGAGCGCAGCATATGGCTCTGCATTATGTGTGCATTCAGGGACAATCAGCGAGCCCTCCTGTAGCTCATGAAACATCTGTAAACTGCTCTGGCTTGTAATCAAGACCACATCGCTGGCTTTATCAGCCTAATAAAAGAAAATGACGAGCTCAGATCCTGGAGTGGAGGGGGCCTTTTTCTTTGTTAGCAATTCTTCACCTTTTATTCTCTGTCGAATGCTGGCTGCTGCTTCTGCTCTTTAATTATTGTTCCCTCTCTGCACCCATATGCCACAATCAAAAAGCACAGGGAAAAGCTCTGCTCAAGACAGCAAATAGGATCCATGACTTAACGTTCTGGCTAGCCGCACCCAATCCAGCAGCCTTGTAGCCCATGGCATGACCTGGGGAGGAAGTGGTGTTTCGAGAGTGAATGGCCTTTATCTGCACAACTCAGCACGTTTCCACTGGCATTAGTGCACATGACGAGCCAGATCATGTGAGCTGCACCCAGGTCTGCAGTGAGAGCAGGCCAGGGTCACACTGAGTCACCCACCCCACCCCGAGGAAGAACGTGATGCAACCTGTGTGTGGAGCGTGTGCACCCTTCACGCTCTAGTAGCTGGAAATGAGCTCTTCTTTCCTGCACAGGCTAGGAATGGAACAAGTCCCCCCTCCGTCCCTTGCTCCCCACTTCCTTGGGAGTGATTCGTGTAGGCTCTGCACAGGGAAGGGATGGCTTTACCTGGGAGAGTGACACTTTTTGTGTCCTGATCCAGTCCCCCCATTTTCTCATGCAAGTACTATGGCGGGTCCAGCCAAAGGGCACACCTTTACAGAATTAAATTCCTTGCCACGTAAACTCTGCCACCCGGTGGAGTGACACCTGCTCCATATTTCGAAGGCAGCATGGTGAGCTCCTGCTATGTGCCTTTCTTAATACAAGTCCAATTATCGTTTTTCCTCACAAGTATGACTAGGGCTTGGTTCTTCTCAGATTTTTGATGGGGGGAAGGTATCTACTCTGACATGTCTCATAAGTGGATAAAAACAGGTTTGAGGCAAAACTGCTCTGCTGTGCAAAGCTGGGATACCTAGAAAACCAGCCAGTGGACAGATGTTTTTCCTGCATGAATCAAGTTAACCATAATACTGTTCACGGAAAATTGGTTTCCCTCAAGACTTCATTAACTTCAATATATGTGCTCTGAATTGGAAAAGGGAGGGATGGAGATTGTCGTTATGTTTTTGTTTTTCTGTGGCAGTTACAAGTCCCAGTTTCTGAGATGAGGGTCTTTTGCAGAAGGTGCCAGAAACACAGAGAGAACAAGTCTCTGCCCTGAGGAGACTACAACAAAATAGACAAGACAGGCATAATGTGGTCGGGGTGCGGTGGGGAGATAATTCATCCCATGTTACAGCTGTGGAATTGAGATAGAAGGATTCAGCCAGCCTGCGTCAGCACCCACTGGACTGAGCTTCTTTGGAAATTTAGCTCAGGGCCTGGTCTATACCACAAATTTAGGTCAACATAAACTGCATCAGGCCAGTCTTGTTGCATGTCTGCACTTAGATTTGTCTCCTAGCGGCGTAAGCCCTCCCCCAGTTCAGCACCCTGCACACCACAGTGGGCACTTGGAGGAGCCCGAGTCAGAGGCCTCGGCCATGATCAGCGAGGATGGGGAGATGGTGCAGGAGGCAGCGGAGGCGCATGGGCTAGCTGAATGCAGGAGGAGGATTCCTGGGTACACATATAAACCAATTTCCCATCGCAGTGATGGTGTTCTCAAATTGGCAGGACACAATGACTGACTTTTCACTAGTTTACTCATGCTAGAAGAGGGGGTGAAACACCCAAGAGATGTAGAATTGCTCCTGTTTTACATTGCAGTTGAGTGGGAGGCATGTGAATTAGTTTGGTTGTGTGCACAGAGATGCCCTGGAACTCTTCTTGAGAGATCTCACTGAATTTCCAGGGTGGTACCATCCAGTCATCTTCTGGAGGCTGGTAGCATGGCAGCCCTATTTCTTCGCCTGCCCTCAGATGCTTTCCCACACCAGCAGGCAATAATTTCAGTAGGCACAGCTGCTGAACACAGGCTAGACAAAGCTCGCAGATATTACTGCTGGGATATCTTTTGCTGAGGTCCAGTCTGGTGCATGAACAATGCTGGCGCCCTTTCAACCTACCAAAAGCACATTCAGCTGTCATTCTGCACCTCCTGAGAAGATAGTCAAATCTTTCTTTAATGCTGTTGAAGGGATCAGTGTACAGCTTCGTGAGCCAGAAGAGCAATGCCCCAGAACTTTATTGGCATTTCAACCTCACCATTGCTGGTTGGGGAATAAAGGTCCTACTTGCAGCTTTGTGAGTAGTGCTGTGTTTGTAAAGGTGTGAGCATCATGCACCTTCCTTGACCAGTCAGTGTTTGTGTTGGTCAAGCATCCTCAGTGATTCATCAGTGCTTGCATAGCCATGGGAAAGCAGCCCTTTCTGCTGCTGTGCCCTGTGACGAGGTGCTCTGGGGCCAAACTGGGGAAGCGTGTGCCGTCTATCACCAGCAGCCCCGTAGCTGCACAGTTGGACGCTGTGTCCTGCTCATGGCCAAGAGCCACGGGGCTGAAAAGCAGGAGACAATGAATAGCCATACACACTGAGTCACAATGACCTCCACAGTGGATTTTCCCACTCAGAAATCCAAATATTGAGCCTGCCAAGTCCTGGTACAGCCTCTTAGGCTCAAGCCTTTCCTTACGCAGGCAGCCCTGTGTACTGTAGTCCTTAGTCATGGGCGCGCGCTCTTCTCACACAGCTGACTGTAAACCTCATGGGCAGGATTGTATAGAGCTGAATAGACTGAGTCTGCATGCTCATAACTGCACGCTGTAAGCACTTCTTCTCTGCCCTTCCCTTTCTATAGCTGACATGTTTTCTTTAATAACAGAGCTTTTCCTGTCCACCGGTGAAATTATTAGGTTCCATCTAGTTACAATAAATCTCTGAGAGGAGAATAAACTTCTTCTATCTCTGCACAAACCCAGAGCATTGTGACATCTCTCCAGTGTGTACAGTTCAAGGGTTTTAACAGCCCTGTCTCATTCTTTCACCAGCACAGCACAGCTATTTCTATGAACTCAATAGTAAAACATATCATCTGTCTTTACCTCTGCATCAATGGTCTTATCACTCTGGAAGCCAGAGCAAATGTAACACACTTTGAATCAATTTATAACACGTAAAGCTGAAATCACTGGGCAGTAAACTGTCTCCATAGCTGAAAGGGAGTTGGAAAGAGCACAGAGGTGGGGAAGTGTCTGTTTCTGGAGACTTTCTTTTGCTATCTTGTTTCTTAAGTATAATAGAGACTTGAACATGCAGAAGTCCCATTAGGCCAGAGTGACTTAATCTTTCTTTATCCAATAACATCTTTGGAAGAGATACCGAGACAGCTCCAGCCCTGAAAGATGAGGTAAAGCCCTGTATAAAAAAGGCCATAAGAATAGCCAAAGTGGATCAGACCAATGGTCCATCTAGCCCAGTATCCTGTCCGCAAACAAAGGCCTATGTCAGATGCTCCAGAGAGAATTAATCCCACTGCCCATTTCCTGCACCTGGCAAACAGCAGTCCCTGCCTATCTTGGTGGATAGCCATGGATGCACCTATCCTCCGTCAAATTATCTAGTTCTCTTTTGAACCCCATTGGCCCTCACAAAGTTTTCTGGCAATGGGTTCCACTGACTGTGCTTTGCATTGTATGAAATAATACTTTTGTTAGTTGTAAGCCTGCTGTCCAGTGATTTCATTGGTTGACTCTTCAGTTTTGTGCTCTGTAAAGGAGTAAATAACACTTTCTTATTTACTTTCTCCACAGCACTCAAAGATTTTATAGACGTCTATCATGTTCCCCTTTAGTCATCACTTTTCCAAGCTGAAAGACCTAGTCTTATTAATATATTGTCATATGGAAGCTTTTCTATGCCCCTAATTATTTAATTGCCCTTTTCTGTACCTTTTCCAATTCCAATATATATTTTCAAGATGAAGTGACCAGAACTGCACAAAAATACAAGATGTAGACATACCATGGATTTATAAAAAGGTAATATGATATTTTCTGTTTTAGCTATCCCTTTCCTAGTGATTCCTAGCATCACTAGATTTCTTGACTTCTACTGCACATTGAGTTGATATTTACAGAGAATTAACCAAAGTGATTCCAAGATAATCTTCCCGAGTGGTAACAGCTAATTTAGACCCCACCATCTTCTATGTATGTTTGCGGTTATGTTTTCCAATGTGCATTATTTTGTATTTATCAACACTGAATTTCATTCACCATTGTTACTAAATACCCAGTTTTGTGAGATCACTTTGTAATGCTTTGTGGTCTGCTTTTAAACTTAACTACCTTGAGTCAATTTATATCAGCTGCAAATTTTGCCACTTCACCATTATCCCATTTCCCAGATCATTTATGAATATGTTGGGCAGTACTGGTCCCAGCACAGACCCCCTGGGGAACACTGCTATTTACCTCTGCTTTCTGAAAACTGACTATTTATTCCTACTCTTTGCTTCCTATCTTTTATCCAGTTACGGGTCCCGGAGAGACCCTTCTCTGTTATCCCATGATGGCTTACTTTGCTTAGGAGCCTTTGTTCAAGGACTTTGTCAAGGCTTCCTGAAAATCTAAGTATGCTATATCACCCTGATTCATAACTTACACTCCCCTGCATTTATGTTCTTTCCATTCCGTAAGTTCCCCCATCTTCAAAGGGTTTGACAAAGGGGGATTTTCACCCATGGAAGCTCATGAGATAAATAAATTTGCTAGTCTTTAGTGACACAGGATTCCTTGCTTATTTTGTATCTTCATTGTCTACATGCTTGCTGACCCCTCAAAGAATTCTAGAAGAATGATTTGCTTTTACGTAAACCATACTGCCCCTTCCTCCAACAAATCCTTTTCATCTAGTTGTCTCATAGTTCTGTTCTTTACTTGAGTTTCAACCAATGTACCTGATAATGAAGTTAGGCTTACCTGCCTGTAAATGCCAGGATCGTCTCAGGAGCCTTTTTCTAAAATTGTTGTCACATTAGCTATCCCCCAGTCATCTGGTACAAAAGCTGATTGGGATGATAGGTTACATAGCACAGTAAGTAACTCTGTGATTTTACATTTGAGTTGCTGCAGAACTCCTGGGTGAATACCATCTGCTCCTGGTGACTTACTACTGTTTAATTTATCACCTTTTCTCCAAGACCTCTTCTCCTAATGCTTTAATCTAGGATAGTTCCTCAGATTTGTACCCTGTGAAGAATGGCTCAAGTGTGGGAATCTCCATCATTCCTCAGCAATGAAGACCAATACAAAGAATTCATTTAATTTCTCTGCAATAACCTTATCTTCCTTGAGTGCTTCTTTAGCATTTTGATCATCCAGTGGCCCCACTGGTTGTTTAGCAAGCTTCCTGCTTCTGTTACGCTTAAAAAAAAGTTGTTACTTTTTGAGCCTTTGGTTAGCTGGTCTTTAAATTCTTTTGGGCCCCCAATGACATTTTTCAGTTCATTTGTAAGGCTGGGGACGTGACAGTGACACTAGTTAGATTTGGGAAATGTGGCCTAGAAAGAAGACAGAGATAATGAGGACAAGCTGTGGCAGGATGGTGCTGGAAATCTCCCTTGGCTGCAGAGGTTAGCGTGGCTGCTGGGATCCCCGAAGGGGAGAGAGGACAGCTACATCCTGACTTTCCTGCTACACTAGCAGGCAGGGCGAGGCAAGGAGGAGAGTGCAGGCGTACAGTGAACCGGGGCTCTTCCTGCCTTTGAGGCATTGGCCTTTTTTTGGCATCTCTGTTTTATACATGAGCGATTTGGGGCCTGCCTCTGGAACCATGGACTTGACTTTCTTTGGACTTGCATCCATGCAGCCAAACGAGGAGGTAAAATGTCATGGTCACAGCTGACCCTTTGAGGATGATCCTGAGCCCTGAATGGTGGACAGTTGGGAGTGCGTGCTGCACACCCTGGGTGCTGCCCAGAACCACCGCCTCCAGAAAAGGGATGATGCTGAACAGGCGATAGCCCTGCTAGGGGTTTGGTGTCACAAACAGACACTTACTGCAGGCCTAATTCTTGTCACTCCGCTCCTAATGTGCAGTCCCTTGGTCTGGGCGCAAACAGCCCGAGCTCCGTGATGGTACCAGCATGGGGGAGAGGGTGAGGTTGGGCCCAGTGGTCAGTGGGGGCGTCGCTAGCGCTGGGCACACGTGGCTCATGCCCCGAATCCCAGTGCCAGTTCCCCAAGTCCTGGTCCTCAGCCCTTGCCTCTTCTGGTCTCCGGTGGGAGATCCGGGGCCCAGCTGCCCACAGTGGCTGCGGCCGCCTCTGGCCCCGTCTTAGGCTGGGCCACCCCCTGCGGCGGCTGCCGCTTTCTGCCTTGTCCCCGGCCAGGGATCTGGGGCCAGGCTCACGGCAGTAGACACCTGAGGCTGTGTCGACCCGAGGGCAGAATTGGGGCCTTGGGCGTGGACTGCGGCTATGGGGACCTTCCCTGGGGCAGCAATGCCCCTGGTGGTCAGTGAGTGAGTTTCTCTCTAAGGCTATGTCTACACTGGGAATTTAGTTCAAATTAAGGAGGCTTAGTTCAAACTAAATTAGTCCATGACCACACTGGCTTTTCTTAGTTCACACTAAGGAAAGCTTAGTTTGAACTTTTAAAACCCACCTTTAGTTCAAACTAATGGTTAGTTCGAACTAACCCAATGGAGCTGTGTTAGTTTGAATTAACCCTTAGTTCGAACGAAAGGCAGTTTGACCTTTTTCCTCGAGGGCGCTTTCCTCTTTTTGTGGATTGGCTGGGGACATGGCCCTTCTTGGGTGCCCTGTTGCCAGACTTCCCATGGTGCCCCCTCCTAAGCTGAGCTAGCAAGTCCTGTGCATGGACGTGCTAGTTCAATTTACGTTTCTAGAGTGGACATGCTAATTCAAACTAAGTAATCCAAATTAATCACAATTAGTTTGAATTAATTAATTCAAACTGACTTAGTTCAAAGTAGCATTCTTAAGTGTAGATATAGGCTAAGGCATTGTTCCTCTAAGACATTTTCCAGAGCTATGACTTGAATGTGTTGCTTCTAGAGCTGCTTGTTAAACTTGGGTTTGATTTTGAAAGTCTTGTCCCAACCAAAAATGTGAATAAACCAGAAAGAAAGGAGTGTGTGAAATCCACTAGACTTCATTCATTCTACCCTCTTCAATAGCAAGAAAGGGGAGAAAATGCCAAAACTGCACCACTCAGTCAGTTTCCCAAACCTAAGTGAAATATTTCAATTAAAAACTAAACCAAAGAAAATTGTTTACTTTGGTTTCCGTTTGAAATGGCCTTTTTTTTTAATCAGATGATATTTTCCTGTAGAATATTTTGAAAACCCTTCCCTGTCATTCCCCAGAGGACAAGATTAATCCACTCAGATTAATCTCTGCCCACTAGAGTCCTCTTCTTTTTGTAGTAACGAAACACCCTTTAAGGGCCATAGGGAATATATTAATTTAATAACATCTTTTCTGTTAAAAGTTTCCTAAAACATTCAGAGGATCGTAAAAAATTGTCGGAGGGATCTCAGCAAGGCACTTAGTCCAACCCCCTGCTCAAAGGTATGCAGCGTCATTGTTACAAGTAGAAGAATTTGCCTTTTAGGCTGCATACATTTGAATTATCTCTGCTTCTGAACTTAATTTAATGACTTTTAAAATTGACAACACATCTACCATGTTGTCTTCATGATGACTTTCCAATCATTTCTCCCATAGCAGCTTAAGAAAATTCTGCTACAGCCTGGATCTGAAAGCCACTAACATTCTCTAAGATTTGGCTGAGGATGACATAGATAATTGGAATCCATTTATAAAAGAGCCTTTTATAAAGAACAGTTCATTTTAAACCATTGTCTGGCCTATAATTTGTCAGGATGATGAAGATACATTTTTTTTTTAAATCCATTTTTAAAGTCTTATCACTTCATTACTGGAGCATTGGCAATCTCTGAGAAATGTAAAAAAGCAGACGGTTACAGGGTAGCTGGGGCTGCATTCCTCATGTGACAGAGTGAACCTCTGCTATGCTTTGCTTCAGGTGACATGGGACTGGAGGTCAGGGCAGCAAAACTGTAGTTTATTCTTTCTGCACAGGGCAGCCAGCTGGGACCACATGCGATTTGCCATGAGCCAATTCCTCTTACTACATATGCTAGGGGTCTGAAAGCCCAATGCACTCTTGGGCATGCCCATTCAATGATCCTCTGTGTTTTCCTGCTCCCACCACATTTAATAGGAACCTACATGTCTTTACCCATCAAACACTTTTTGTTTTTGATGCTTGCACAGTTCTTGCTTGCTTTTTTTTTTTTTTAAGATGACTCTGTACCTGGTCAAATGTTTTCAGGGTATCACAGTTTAATTTTCCTGAAAACAAGGAAGACTGCACAACACAAATGTAATGGAGACTGTTGCTTTTCAGCTCCTCTTACATTGCTTCTGTTCCCTGAGAACTATTTGGTACAATGCACCACACCTGCTTTCTTTATTACCTCCCACTCAACAATTGCTTCTTTTGGTGTCTGGAAGTTTCTCTTAACAGTCCCATCTTCCATTGCAGAGTAGAAACATCCTGATCCTTGCCTTCTCCAAGCTGTTGTGCTCAGTCTTTCACGATTTTCTTCAAAGCATCTGGCAAAGTGGAAACCATGGATATCCCTTTGGGACTGTTTCTAGTGGTTCCCATTGCAGCATAACAAACAAACAAGGAGTCCTGTGGCACTTAAAGACTAATAAATTTATTTATTGCATGAGCTTCATGGGAGAAAATCCCACTTTTTTCAGATGCTTTGAAGATGGGGGAACTTTTAGAATGGGAGGAAATAAAAGTAGGGAAGTGTAAGTCGTAGGAACAGGTCATAGTGTAACAGCAAATCAAAACAGTTGTAAAGATGCCAACAGCATACAGAGGGAGATGAGGTCAAATCAACCATTGTAATGAGAGAAAAATGGAATGTCCCTATCAAGTCCTGAAGCAATGCAACCAAATTTGCAAATAAATTCAATTTCCTAGCTTCTCTTTGAAGCCTTAATTTAGTATTCACCTGTCTGAGCACAGCAATTAGCAAATCATTAATGGAGTGAACAGGAAGTTTGAAATGCTGATCCACTGGTTTTAGAGTGTTGTGATTTCTGATGTCAGATTTGTGCCCATTTATTCTTTTGTGCAGAGACTGTCCTGTTTGTCCAATGTTTAAGGTGGGTGGGGAAGGCATTTCTTGCACATGATGGCATATATCACATTGGTGGATGAGTAGGTGAATGAGCCTTTGATGGAGTAGCTGGTGTTATTAGGTCCTCTAATAATGTCTTTTGTGCAGATGTGTGGGTGAAGTTGGCAGCATGGTTTGTTGCAGGGATGTGTGGCTGCTTTAATGGTTTTGTTGTTAGGTCTGTAGTTGCTAGTGAGTATCTGTTTAAGGTTGGGGGAGCTGTCTGGAAGCGAGGAGAAGTCTGACTCCCAAGTCCTGAGCGAGTGAGGGATTGTCTTGTAGAATAGGTTGTGGATCCCTGAAGATGTGCTGTAGATGTCTGACTTTGGGGTTGTAGGTGATGACTAGAGGCATTCTATTGTTTTCTTTCTTGGGCTTCTCCAGTAGTAGCTGACTTCGGGGTACCCGCCTGGCTCTGTCAATCTGTTTCTTCACTTCCACAGCTGGCCACTGTAGTTTTAAAAATGTTTGATAGAGATCCTGAAGGTGTCTGTCTCTATTGGAGGGATCAGGGTAAATGCAGTTATATTTTTGGGGCTTGGCTGTAGACAATAGATTGTGTGGTGTGTTTTGGATGGAAGCTTGAGGGATGTAGGTAACTATACTGATCAGGAGGTTTTCATTATAGGGTGGTGTTGATGTGTCCATCCCTAATTTGTATTGTAATGTCCAGAAAGTGGCTTGCCTGCGTGGAGTGTTCCAGGGCTAAGTTTTATAGTGGTGTGAAAATTGTTGAAATCTCTGTAGTAGTCTTCAAGAGCATCCCTCCATAGGTCTAGATTAGGGGTCTCAAACACGCGGCCCATGGGCCGCATGCGGCCCCTAAAGCTATTTCCCACAGCCCGCGGCAACACTATTGTTACTAATATTTGCAATATTGTTATATGAAGAGGTTTCAGTGGAACAGCCCTCGAACTAACATACTTGTCCTCCTGCAGCCCTCATGGTGATTTGAGTTTGAGACCCCTGGTCTAGACGATGAAGATGTCATTAATGTAACATAAGTAGAGAAGAGATGCCTTGGGATGAGACTTGAGGAAATGTTGTTCTAAGTCATTCATAAAAATATTGGCGTATTGTGGGGCCATGTGTGTACCCATAGCAGTGCTGCTGACTTGAATGGATAAAGTATCCTCAAATCTGAAGTGGTTGTGGGTGAGCACAAAGTCACAAATTTCAGTCACAAGCTGTGCTGTGGCATCCTCTGGGATGGTTCTTCTAATAGCTTGTAATCCATCCTTGTGTGGGATGTTGGTGTAAAGAGACTCTATGTCCGTAGTGGCCAGCATGGTGTTTTCGGGATGCTCACTAATGGATTGGATTTTTCTCAGGAAGTCCGTGGTGGTGTCTCAAAGATAGCTAGGAGTGTTGATAACATAGGGTCTGAGTGTGGCACCTTTCAGCATGTAGAAATAACCTTTGCTCCGTTTACTGCAGGATCTCAAAGTATATGTCATGTCAAAAAATGCCATTTTTTCTAAGTCTTTAAAGCATTTTACTAAAAGAATGAATGTGGGCAAAATGACAGAAAGAATTGTTTAAAATTTCCTGTTTTGAGAATGTTGAAATGTTAATGTTATGGGCTAGCTGGAACCTTGTTCTGAGTTGAGTTAAAATCTGTTGAGGTTGATGGGTGTGAATTCACCCTTCAATTAATATATCTGTAAGTAAAGCTTCCATCTAAGACAAAAAGCTATGTGTGGACTTACCCAGGAGCTTTTGGCTGAGTATTATGTTGAGAGGCATGTGTGTTGGAGCGGAGGTATGGGGATAAGAGAGATCACACAGAAACTGACAGGTAAGATCACAGAGTGGAGGAGAGGAGAAACCCAGCAGGACCCTGAAAATGGTGTGACTTTGGAAAAATTAGAGAAAAAAATGGGTGTGGTGTTGGCTAAAGAGGTTTTTGGGCTATAAGCAAAGAAACTGCATCTTTTTTCCCCTTGGTTTCCTCTGTGTTCTGAGGCATAGAACTTTATACACCTCTTGTAAATAAAGAAGATGCCATCAAAGAAAGTAGCAGACTCCATGAATTTCTGTTTCCATCTGAGATGTCTTCAGGATCCCAAATTTTGGATAATCACTTATATCGAAAAGTAGCAATGGTATTGTTTTGACTTGATCATTTAATTTAATTTTGAGACTTTTATATAAAATAATATTTTATTTATATCAAATTAATTATATTTTTATAATGTTTTGACATTAGCTAAGCAAAATTTTTACCTGATAGAAACAAAATGATTAACATCACAAAACTCTTTTTTTATTTACAATTTCTATTATGAAAAAAAAAATCCTGTTCATTTCAATGTGGAATAAAAACAAAATGTGAAATATTGGAATTTCCATAGAAATGGAAATTTCAGTTTCCGATCAACACTATTGAGAGCAATCTGGAAGACGGATGTTATTGGGGTAGACAGAAAGTAATGAGACAACAACAAGCAAAGATGGAAACAAAATTGAGACCAAGAAAGAACAGCAAATGGACGGATGAAGCAAGAAAAAGCCCAGGGGAGAAGCAAAAGAGTTATAGCAATAAAAGGATTGAACAGTCGAAGAAGAAAGGGAAGATTAAATATTTTGTGGCTGTGTTTAACTGAAGTACTGTGATTGAGGGAACACAGCTCTGCATTGGGAATCTTCTGTGGGTGAATGCACTAGTTTAGAATTGGAATTCATATGCAAAGATGAGAGTGTTGTTTCAGGGCTAAATAAGGATTATAGATTTTTTGCTCACTCCTACAAGTGATATGATCTCATCTTCCTCTATATGCTGTTCCCCATTTTTTGAATCTTAACAATGGCTTTGATTTGCTGTTGCAGTGCGACCTGATCCCATAACTTATACTCCCCTGCATTTATTTCATCCCGTTCTGTAAGTTTCTCCATCTTCAAAGCGTCTGACGAAGTGGGATTTTCTCCACAGAAGTGCATGTGATAAATAAATTTGTTAGTCTTTAAGTGTCACAGGACTCCTTGTTTGTTTTTACCATGATAACTACACAGCATTCTTTAGCTAAATAATTAGAGCTGTCTCGTAGTCTCTCTACTTTGTTCTCTGCCTACTTACTAAATCTCCCTGGCACTCATTACATGTCTTTATATTATGTGGCACAGGGCTACTTCATTTCTCTTTAACGGGTGCTTTCACCCCTGCCTTCCCAAGTCAGGACAGAACAGCAGGATCCTTACACATGTACATAAATCCCATTGAGTTCAATGCATGGGACTGCTCAAGCATCAACAGTTAAGTGCTTTGTTGGACTGGGACTATATTATCCTTGTGAGTGAAAAAAGGACCATTGAAAATGACAAAATTTTGTAAATTACCAAGTGCAGAGAGGAAGTAAGTAACTTTTACCATAAATCAAGGAGGCTACATTTTGAAAATCACTTTGGTCCCTTTTTTGACAATGCAGTTTTGTCTGAATTATTTATGACACATTCAGAGTACACTAATATCTGTTCTGTACTTCACCACGTAGAAGATACTGACGTTTTTGTTTTCACCTGTATTGTGTATTTTGCAAGGACCTTGAGAAGAAAAAGCACTGTTGAATTTAAAAATCCATGGCATCGTTGACAACGTTTACGATCAATTCTGTCACAGGAACAGATTTTCCACCATGTTTGTTAGACTTTCAGTGGTTTACAGGCTAACACATTTTCTGTATTATCTTGTTCCTGTTGAGTTTTTATTCATTTATTATCTGTTACATCATCTAGAAATAGGTGCCAAATGTCTAAGTAATGACTGAATCGGGCCTTGCAAGACACTGCACTGGGGTCTAGGGCATCTGCATTCAGTTCCCAGCTCTGTCTCAGAATTTCTGTTTTACCTTTGGAAAATCCCTTACTGGTTTTGTGCCTTAGTTCTTTATCTGTAAAATGGGAATAATAATGCTTCCTTTCTCCAGCTTTTCTCTGTTTTCTCTTCACAGATTTAAATTTTAGAGCTGGCTGAAGTGTGTTTTTACCCCCTATGGATGATTTCAGCAAAAATAAAACAATTCAGTTTTTCTAAATCTTACACAGAATTTTCCCCCTGAGTATTGAAAAAAATGTAGATTCAGAAATGCTACCTTGGTGCTTGATAGGAGGTGTAGTTCTAGTACCTCATGATCCCATTCTTCTCCAGAGACTCTGCGTCCAGTCAGATTAGATCTCCCATAGTGCACTACAACCGCTTACACTAGAGAAGGAAGAGGGTTCATGGGAATCCCTGACTTGCACCATAGGAGATGTAGTCCAGCCTACACAGGACAATGGGAACATGAGATGCATAAATTACCACTCCCAGGAAGCCCTATGTCAGCATTTCAAAATCAAAATATTTTCAAATTTTAAAAATCAAAAAGTGTTTACTAAAAGTCCCAGTTTCTCACCAAGAAACTGGTTCACCTGAAATTCTCAACCAATCATATTCAAATATTTTGGGAGCTAGGAACTGTCTCTTATCTGCTTTTAAAGTGATTAACACCATCAGGCTCCAGTCTTGTTTGGTGCTTCTCACTGCTACTGCAATACACATGAAATATAATATGATGAAGGAGCCTATTTCCATTATGGATTCCTAATATGGGACAGTCCCCCAGCGAGCCCACCCCGATCTTTTGTCCTACAGGGATCGGGGCCCTTCCCCAATCACTGTAGGTTCATAGACTCTAGTTTGCGTGTTTTTCAAAGAAACAAGAATGCTCCAGCTGTGCTTGTTCACACTCTCTGAAGTTCACATAACTTTACGTAAAACAGATACTAGTTTATTGATTAGAACATGATTTTAAGTGAATATATAGCAAATCACTGCACAACCATTTAATAAAGCAGCCAGGAGTGACCACAAGCAAATAAAAATAGAAGACCCATTCTAAACTAATGTCACTGTCCAGGATTACTCACAAAGTTCAGCTGTGTTATGGATTAGCAGCCAGTCTCCGCCTCTCCCAATCTTTCTCTGACAAAAAGTCTCAAAACATTCAAAGTGTCTGTATTTCTTTCCAAACCCCTTCAGCCCCTCCTCTTCCTGGGCTGAGGTAATGCTTTTTGTTCCCCCAGCACCAGGGAGCTCAAGGTGCATTGTCTTTGTCATGCACCTCTTCAGTCCCCCTGCTGAGAGATAGCCCTGATGGTCTGCCTCGCGCCTGAAACATGTGAAATACCCAGGAGCATGCTTCACATCTGCACACATACGTGTTGGAGATGTGATACCATAACATTAATGCAGACCATGTTATGACCATTCATAAAAGAACCCTGTATGGCATATTTTTGCAGATTACTGTTCACCAACGATGGGCCCAGTTCTACCTTGCAAAGCGCACTCACTGATCTTTAATTTTTCTCTTGCAGAACAGTCCCCAGTGCATATGTTGTTGTTATTAGCATTCATTTGACAGCACCATTACTGCAGGAGTACCTCTTATCCATTTAAAGCTCTCCCTTATCAGCATCTCATCGATCAGAAAGCTGACAGTAAACCTCTTACTTGGTCAAGCAGTTTGTAATACTTAAACTGGAAATGATTGGACAATACGCTTCCCTTCGATCTGGTTGAATGTGTGCGACTAAGCTATCTGAATTAGCCCTGAAAATAGATTTCAGCCTACTCCAGAAATACATCCTGGGGAAGAGTCATTCACTTGACCAGTTCTGGGTTTCTTGATCATTTGATTAGAACTATCTTGAGCTATCAAAACTTTGTATTCATTTCTGGAGATCAGAGCAGGCTGTCACCCACCAGTCAGAGGTTTAGAGCCACCAACTGTTAGTAAAGGGAAGAGGTTTTTTTGGATTTTTAAATTACCCTTGTCCTGACAGTAATTCCAGTGATTCCCCTCATCCATGCTCTCACCTCTTCGACTGTTTCTGTTATAATCTCGTGGTTCTCTAGCCACCATCCCAAACACAATAGTAGCCACAATGAACCTCTGAACCCATGAGCCCTGGGGAGCAGACCACAAGCCCAGTCCTGGCCTCTGAGCCGAGTCCCATCCCCTAGCCCTCCCAAATTCTGGCATCTCACCCCACATCATGCTGTGGGGGCAGTGGGGCAGCAGATTATAATGTAGGGGCCCTAGGGGCCTGGGGGCCTCCTTCAGGCTGGGGCCCAGAGCTTCAGCCCCAGCATTCATCTGGCCCTGCTCATGCTGGTTGGTGCTGGAGGCTGGCCCAAATGGGACTCACTAAGTACACGTCAGCTTATAAAAGGGTTGTTGGGCTTTGAGAGTCAGGGCCAGAAGGGCCTTAGTAGGTGGGATCATAGGAAGACACCATGTTCAACACAGCCAGATTAATGCAGGGTCTATAAGGGCTTCAGGGCCGGTCTCTGAATTAATCCACCACGTCGCTACCCCCAGTGCAGGGGGGCATGCTGGGACATGGGAGGGCCCCAGCCCTGCAGGCGCTGGGGGCCGGGGCCCTTGGCTCCGTGCTCCCACCTGCCCCACCTGCCCCACCCCGGGGCCCGCAACTCTGCCTGCCTGGGTGGGGTGGAGCAGCTCTGGTCGCTCCGCTCTGGGGGCTGGGCTGGGGCTGGCTGGCACGCCGTGTGGCTCCAGCGTGGCCTTTCATAGTAACTGTTGGCAAATGCTAACTCACCTTGGCCACCATATAAACTTTTTTATTTATAAATGCTCAAATATTTGTTATTGAATGGCTCCGTGTATGCAGACATTGTTAATATTCTAGTGGTATGAATACGGGAATCTCAGTGCTGGTAAACGGGAACCACATAACTGCAAACCAATGGGGTTCTGGTAAGGGGAGATTTTGGCGGCAACATCTTCGGTTTCATCATCTGGTCAGTGAAGATTATTTTGGGCTTCCATGCAGCTGGCAGTTAATATGCGGCTGTCTGTTACCAGAAAGGGTGCTTCAGGCCAGTGGGGGGGGGGGTCGTGTTATTCTGTATACCCCTGAGTCAAAGTGTAAGTCTTTTTTCTTGCTACACTACCAAAACCACAGTTAATCTCCTGAAGAGGGACTGAAAAGGGCAATCATACAGTGTGAAAGCTAAAGCATGAACCCAAGTTCAAAGCTTGCAATCCCTGCATCTTTGTGAACTCGCTCAGTGGAAGGGAATTCTTCTAAAGGGCTGAGCCATCACGACAGGCCCAGTGCCAATGGCCATCGCTGCTCCTTTAAACCTGGGGAGACATACAGAGGGGGAGGAAATAAAGGAAATGACCAGCTCATAACAGTATCCAAACACCACTCTTCGTTCAGAGGCGTAAATACTGAACGTGTGGTTGAGTGGACTTAAAGGGGCGGGGGTGTCACGAGGAACATCACAGAGGGTCCGTTGTAAAGTTCACAGCATCCTGCTGTAGCAAAGGGCAGTCTCAAAAGGACTGAACATTGGAATGGAGCGAAAGGACAGCTTTCCTCTGTCCCGTCTCCTTTACGTTAGAATAATCCAGACTTTGAGCTTACCTAGCATGCCCCCACGAGGGCTTCAAAGGCAGGTGAGCGTTGCTGCGTCTGCTTTGCTCAGGTGTTCAGAACCAGAGCTCCACTGGGTTATGGGTTCTCAGCACTGCTGCAAACCAGCATTTGTTACCTTCAAGCAAACAGCAGAGAAACAGCTGTAGATCTTCCTGAAGTAAGAGTGCAGCGCCTGACTTCTGACTCTGTGCACGTCCCCACAGAATCTCAGCTGCACCACCAGGATTGGCTTGTGGGTATCCATTGCTGTACCAAGTTAACCCTCTGAATTTAAGTGTGGAGCGAAGTGCTGGGGCCAAATTAATCTCTTGGTCACATCCGGGCAGCTCCACAGAGGTCCCTGCACCGTTGATCCTTCCAGCCCCGGTTCTGCAAAGCTCTAAGGCGTGCGCTTGGAGCAGCCATTTGCTTTTGTGCAAAGCCAGAAGGGGAAGGAACAGTTGGTGTTTGTCACATTTGAATCTTTATTCCTTAGCTCTGAGGCCCCTCTTCAAAAGGAGAATAAGCCTACACTGAAAAAGAAGAATACCTCACCCCTATAATAAAAGCTCCACCACCCCCTTGTTAAATAACGTGTTGAAAATTACCGGGTTTCAGGCTCCTGACTGATGTCAGACTCATGGATCAGGCCTGTGCTGAATTAATGCCTTATCTGACATTTTCAAAAGTGCCTTGGTGACTTAGGCTCCTCTCTGACATTTTCAGAGTGACTGGCACCTGGCCTCTAACCTCCCCTTGACTGTCAAGGGGATTTGGGCTCTTATAGGACTAAATCATTGCAAAAATGGGACATAAAGGCAGAGTTTTAAAGGGATTTACATGTTGTTATGTTCAGCATCACAACCACTGGCTGATTTAGGAGCCTATGTCCTATTTTCAAAGGGATTTAGCCACTGTAACTGCTGGAGGATCTCCCATGGTCCTTGGGAACTGGCACCAATGGGTCTATAATCCTAGTAACTGCTGCAGGGATGGACAAAACTGTTTTTTGTTGTTTTGTTTGTTTGCTTTTTCCCCCTCTCTCTTTTTGCTACACAGAATCTCTGCATTAAAATTTTGTTCCCAGCAAATTTTCCTTTAAATCAGTTTAGCGTCTAAATTGAAGGACATCACATTGTTTCCAGCTGCTACTGCTCCATTAGGAGGTACTACATAACTTCTGACCGGGGCCCTTCAGTACATGAGCACAGACAGAAATGAGGTCTACCATTCAAATCAATACAGGGAAGTTTTCAGTGAGAATGGTGCTAAAAGTAACAGGGTTTTGTCTTTAATGGTGAATGGGGCTAAAGCAAAGTGACCCTAAGGAGGTGTTAAAATCATAGAAGAAAATGTTAGAATAAAAACTCAGACCTTAAATAAAGCGTTGCTCTGTTATGCTTATGTCTCCAGCGAGAACATCATTCCTATCAAGCATTCAGCTCTCCTAGTGTTAGACAAGGCAAGAAGTCACTTTTGTGACTGGATCATTAACATGTCTCCCTTGTCTGATAATTTGCTAACCCTTTTCTTCCAGCCTGGTTATTTAGATCAAACTCAGCGGCCCAATTCTGTGCTGTAATAAATGGCTGCAGCACCACTGCCCTCAGGGTAGGCTGCACCCATTCACACCAGCAGGTGATCTCTCAGGAGGCTGCCTATTTCCACATGGATTTTCAGACAGCATCAATTGTAGCCATGTCATGTCAGTGATGGAGAGAGCAATGGGCCGTGCAGAACTGCACCAAGCCTAGGGAAACAACAGCTGTCATCATTCAGTCTTCCCTTGCTACTACATGTCCCTACGGCATGTTCTGTGCACTCACGTCCCGTGTCCCTGAATTGTGCTTGTCAATGGACGGGATGGTGTCACCATGACTCTGCTGCCATCTGACCGCAACTGGCACATTATTTTCTCCCAGAGGAGATAGAAGTGAGGAGTGCATGTGGTACATTGAGTACAGAACCTGGGATTTTGCTTAACCTTTTTGTGGGCTCTGGTCGGGGGGGGGGGGGGGCGGAGAGTAGGTAGAGAGAGGAAGGTCCTTGTGCTCTCCTTATCCTACTCATCCATGCAACAACTGTGGGCATGGGAACAAAGGCGATTAGCTGTGGCACAAATTCATGGGCCTTGGGTATGGGGCCCAGGCTTTGGGCATGAATTGTCCTCTGTGAGACTGCAGGTTTGGGTTAAAAGGCAACGTACAACACCAGCACAAGCAGCAATCTGATGCTGATGGTACAGTGGTTCCCTAGCCTTGAAAAGTGCGGGGGGGGGGGAGCACAGGAGTTGAGGGGGTTACAGCAAAGCCAGATAATTCCTCAGATCAACACCTGGGTGAAGAACATATTCGAAGAGTGTTATCTCTTGATTATTCATGCTTATTGGAGAAAAGTTGTAGCACCACCTCTCACCTCCCCTTTTTGCAAGTTGCTTGTAAGTAATGTATAGTCATTTTTATTGCAAACATAGTATGCTTCAAGGTAAAGCACCTGTACTGTGTAGGAAGGGTATAATTATATTTCTCCTGTAACTATGAATATTCATTTTGTAATCCCTGTGTTACTAAACAGGGGCTTTTGGGGTTCTGCAGATAGAGTATCTTACATGTTATTTTGAATAAATAGTTGTTAAATAGTTAACTTGGGGCTCACTTTCTTTGTCAGACAGCAAAGGGGAACAAATGAGTTAGATGCTGTAACTGAACAAATCTCTCTTAATCACTCCACTTGGTTTGAATCCTCTCTCTTTCGACGCCACAGCAACTAGTGCTGCACAGTGGAAGAGTCCAATCACAGGAGAGCTGGGCAATGAATACAGGATGATCCAGCCATTGGACTAATGGTGTGGTTCAGCAAGGCAGAAGAGAAAGACAATGACTGTTATCTTGTGCATCATGCCCTACTGCCTCTGAACTTCAGTCACAAAGACCCTGTTCCTACGGGTGATGTTGGTAAGCCATGTGCCAGCTCTTGCCAAGGCTGTAGGTGTCACTGGAGCACTAACAAATTTATAGTTGGAAATCAGACCAGCTCAACTGAATGACAGTATTGTTGAAGATAGGTCACCTTTTGGAACCATTGGCTATGTCTACACTGGAGACTTAAGTCAACTTAACCAGGCTTAAGTCGACTTAACCAACTCCAGGGCCACATTTGGAGTTCATTAAGTTGACTTAATAACTCTGACCCTTAAAGCTGACTTTAAGGGTTAAGTCAACTTGACTTAATAAAATGTGGACATTTAAGTTGACTTTATAAAGTCGACTTAAGCTAGGGGAACCATTTAAAGTCAATTTAAATGGGTTCCTTGGCTTAAGTTGCGTTTATAAAGTCAACTTAAACAAATGGGGCCTCTCTAAGTTGATTTAATAAAGTCAATTTTAAGTCAACTTATTAAGTCGAAACAACAAGAGCCCTGTGGCACCTTAAAGACTAACAGACTTCTTTGGCATAAGCTTTTGTGGGTTCCAACCCACTTTGTCAGGTGGTTGAGGTCTATAAGATGCCACAGGACTCTCACTGTTTTTGCTGTATGCGGACTAACATGGGTACCCTTTGGGAATTTCTATTAAGTTGACATACCTGAGCCCTCTAGCGTAGACATAGCCATAGGTTCTTTTAGGCATATATGTTGCTGGCTTTAACCTGTGAATAACTCTCATTTCTTTTTCCTAGTTTATATATAATATATATATATATATATATTAAAAAACAAATCCTCTCTCACCCCTATGGGTGGTATGTGTCATCCTCAACCTCGGGTCCTCTACCAGAGGCCTGGGAGTTTGAGGGTTCTGCGCAGTAGCTTAGCTGTTCCTAGCACTGCACTCTTCTGGACAGAGAGCTCTGATGTTGTTCCTGAGATCTGTTGGAGCCACTCTCCCAGCTTCGGAGTCACAGCCCCTTAGGAATCATACCAATTCCAGGTTCTCTGAGACAAGAGAACCTGGAATTGATATATATATATAAATTTACTACAGGATTAACCAGAAGTTTTGTCTTTGATGTGAGATTTAAGGTATAACTTGAGCTGGTATAAGTGACCAGTCTAGAGATTGGAAGCAATCTGAATATTTTGCGATCTTTGGTGTAAGTGACTAACAGGGCAGGTGTAGGGAAATTGCTCACCTGCCCCTGTTAGCGTGGGCTTGGGAGGCAGACAGCAGCTGGGAGCTGGTTAGGCAGCAGTGTAGCTCTGGCCTGATCAGGAAGGTAAAGAGCAGCTGAGGACCTGGCCTAGGGATATAAGCTGGGCCAGCAAGGGAAACAAGGAGGTATGGCCAGCGAGGTAGAATGGGGTCTCTGGGAGCAGCCTTGAGGTCATTTGGGGGCACAATGTGGGATGGGCAAGTCTGTAAATAAATGAGCATGGGGTTTGTAGTGAAGATGGTCTGTGGTGAGTCTCTTTAGATTGGCTAGGGAGCAGAGAAGGCTGAGAAACAGGGGTAGAAGATCATACCCTGGGACAGCTGGGGACTTGTCCTAGATCCCTGAACTCTAGTCATTGATACCAGTGGCTGCTAAAATGGAAGATACTTGGTAATGGCTAGTCAAAACCATGCAATAGAGGCAAGAGACCCACCAGGCAGAATGGCAGATGCAGATGGTGTGGCAGACAGAACAGCAGAAGGCCTGCCAGGACTTTATAAAGGGGCATCTTGGCTCATTCAGTGAGTGGTGAATACCATGAGTGGGGAAGGTGCCAGGACACCTGGCTGGGGACCCTAAAATGGACCCAGTGATGACTCTGATTCTTTTCTTGGGACCTTTGAGTGGGTGGCTGTGGTAGCTGGCTGGGAAAGAGCATCATGTGCCCTGTGTCTTGCCTCATACTTAGGTGGAGAAGCCTGGGCAGCTTATATGGCTCTGGGAGAGGCTCAAGTCCAGGACTATGATGTGGTAAAAGCTGCTTTACTGCATTGAGTCAGATTATCAGCTGAACGCTATGGGCAGATGTTCTGAATGGACAGGTGGTCCAAAAGGCTATGGCCAAGGACATTTGCCCAGTAGCTGACAGACTGGGCTACCCTGTGGCTAAGACACATCACCCAGCTTCTGGAAGAGGATATGGACAGTATAATATTGGAGCAATTCCTGATAAGCCTGTGTGAAATGGTTCTAGTCTTGTCCAACAGCACTAGCCAGGCTAGGTAGCAGTGGCTGTCAGGCTCACTGAGGAATAATATGTGGAGGTGGAGATGCCCAGGAGGGCAGGCAACACCAACTAGAAGGGGGAACCTGCAGAAGGAACTAGGGTCTCTACCACCAAGAAGGACCTTGAACAGGGAGCCAGGAAAACTTGTGAACTGGCAGGTTGGCAGTGTAGCCATACAGGACGCAAGAAGCAGGACTGTGGACTTTCAGACTTTTGTAGGTGGGCAGGAGATGCAAGGAGGCCGAAGAAGTGGTGATTGGACACTATCCCAGTCTAGGCAGGGAGGAAACTTCAGAAAGGTTTAGTAGACCTTTCTTCCACCCTGTCATTACCCAGCTTGGCTTCACCAGGCCCTGGTGGATTAGTCTCTGAGGCCAAGATTGCCATCAAGCATATTTATGGGGAAACCCAGCAATACCTGGGAGCTCAGGTGCTTTGTGAGGCAGAGGGGCAGTTCAAATGGCAGCAGGCTGGTGTGCTACAGGAATTGTGATGCCTGGTGCAAGGGGGAAGACTGTGGGTGTCCATCCAGGAAGGTGGGACGAGAGCAGGACTGCACCCATGAAAGAAAGAAGGAAAGTTTGGAGGCACAGGACCCCAAGGCAAAGGAAAAAATCCTTAGGCAGAAGCCAGTGGAGAAACAGCAAGACTACCCTGCTGACCAAGAGGGGAAGAGGCAAGGCCAGAAAGTCCCAGCTCCTTGCAACCTTAGGGAAGGGGGGAGTGCTGGCTCTGTTGGCAGAAAGACTACTACAGCAGGCAGTGTCTGATATGACAGGATTGGTGCCTGAGAAGGCAGGGGTAACAGGGACCAGGGAGATGCCAAAAGCATGGGAATGCCGTACCTGTCAGAGGGGCAGCGGGCAAGAACAGCCCTGAGAACTGGGGCAGCCCCAGGCAGAGCAAGTAGAAAGCTGGTTCGACAGACAGAAGAGGCATGAGGGGATTGAGTGTCCATAGGGATGGTGGACAGATCTGGATGAGCAGAACCCCCGGGGAACATCGGTGTGCATCCTTGGCCGCTGGAGACATGCTACCTCCTTGTGCCAAGTATAACAGACCTAAGGGAGGTTGAGGCAAGACAAACTGGTAGGCTCTCTAATGGGTGAGGTGTGTAACACAGCTGGAGCAGTGAAACTCCTCACCCACCTCTGTTAGTGTGGGCTTGGGAGGCTAAGGTTGGCAGATAGCAGCTGATTAGGCAGCAGTAGAGCTCTGGCCTAATCAGGAAAGTAAAGAGCAGCTGAGGACCTGGCCCAGGGATATAAGCTGGGCCAGCAAGTTAGAAGAGGGTCTCTGGCAGCAGGTCCTTGAGCCTCCGAGCCTTGAGGCACAAACTGGGAGTGGGACTGGTAGCTTTGTAAATAAATGTGCACATTGTTTGTACTGAAGATGGTCTGTGGTGAGTCTTTCTGGGTTGGCTGTGGAGCAGAGAAGGCTGAGAGATGCTCAGAAGAAAGTAACTTGTGACAGTGACCATTTATCACTAAATCTAGCTTGCCTGGGTGGTGACATAGATGTCTTGCCCAACAAGACTGACTTTGACTCCCTGTTAAAACTTCTATGGTGCTTCAGGAGTTCAGATTTCCCAATGGGGGCATGAAATTTAATTACAGAAAACATCACCTGTCTGGAGTGTCTGTCCTGCTCTTTGACAGTCTGTCCTGAGGTTGTCATGAATTAATTTTACAACAGTCATACCCACTGAGTTTTCTCTAAACTCAGGCTGATTGTATCCCTGCTCTAGGACTGGCTTCTGTGCTAATCTGCAAACTTGGCAGTTTCACCTGGAGTCTGGTCAGGACTTTCTTGGGTTTGGGCTTTGTTCTGCTACACACGTGAGGTCAGATAAATAGACCACCCTTTAGGCTATATTAAACATTAGACATCAAGATTAAGACATCAGAATTCAAAAAGGATGGCACTAGGTTACCCAGCTTGCTTGAAGAAATTGCTTTGCAGCTTGATTCACTTTTAATTAACTCTCGGGAACTCTGGTTTTATACAATCTACCTAGGACAAAGGAAATTTGTTTCCCATAACTGATGGAATGCCTTGAAGTGAAAGGTAACTTAGCTTGCCTAACTAATATCTGTTCTTTCATGGTGTATCTGCATGTCTAACCAATAACTTATATCTAACCAAATTCTTATTCTAGAAAACACTTGCAATTATGAGTGACTCCTGTAAAGCTAAAAATCTCTCAATGGATTATCAGTCATGACATTTGTAGTGACAAGTACATCTCACCAACCACAAGAGGTCTTCCTACACACCTGGACACATTCTTTTTGGAGCTGGCTTTAGGTTATAACACAACATACATTCCACCATTTGCTCACATGTTTAATTTAACCTAAACACATTTCTCAAATCAGACAAAAAAACCTAGAATAATTAATATGCAAGACTTTGGTTGGTGCACAAATCATCATGGGGTTTTATATACAAAGAAGTGTGAGCAGTTTGGTTCATTTACTAACAACTTTATTGTGAATGGGAAGAGTTTAAATTTTTAGCCTCTTGTCTCTCACTGGACAGGATTTGGGCAGACATGGGAAAATTTCATAAATTTACCAAGGCAAAAATCAGGTTTGACATGAACCTGTTGTGTGTCCTTAACTGTTGTTGCTTTAAAATGTTTATCATTTCTTTATCTTTGCCCATCTGGTACAGGAATATAAACATATTCCCTAGCCACACAATCACAAATCTTCATGACTTGGATTCATTAATCTTCACCATTGCAGCATCCCAGTCACGTGAGAAGGTACCAGTCCGTTAATTTTGATTAAAGTCTTTAATTCCCTCTTTCACAGCTTTGTTCAAATGCAACCACTGGGGAAAAGATACCCAACCAATTTTTAGTACTCTCAGCCTGGAAAGTAATTAATTAGGGCCTGACTGTCACTGCTCCACATCATCTTACTAAATATGAATTTCAAATTGCAAACTAATTCTTCCTTTCTTTAATGCCATCAAGCACAAGATTGATAATTATATATTGAAGTGCAAATTCAATTATCACTCTCAATATCACAGGAAAAAACTGACTGCTAATAGGCTAACTTGATTGAAAGAGGGGATCAAATTCACCCACTAGAATATGCCTCCTGCATCTCCTGAGTCTGGTTTGTACCCAAGTATGGTGTGTATTCAAGTGGCCCAAATGGACCTATAATTTTGCCAGCCATGGGCCCCACATCCTGCAAGCAAATTATTGATTGTCCCCCCATCTACACCTGCAGGGAGATTCCCCCCCTGATGGTTGGATAATATCTATAATTTAATTTTCAGGATCTCATCCCTTAGTTTAAGGGGTGAAGAGTTGATGGTGCCTGTAGCTGAGATTTCCATGATGGTTGCTAATATAATTTTTCTGCATAATGGAAGTGCAAGTGATGAGCTAAATATTTGCTGAAACAGCCAATGCCTGCAGCATGACCCAAAAGCAGTTTATGTCAGTGTTGCCTTGGCTAGATCATCTACATACTGCAACCACTTGAAGATAACTTCTAAAGTTAGCACTCAAACCAATTTGCTCAGAAAACTGGATGGTTTAACCTTGGGAAGATGCAGCTGGATGCTTAGAAAATTAACTCTCTCTCTCTCTCTCTCTCTGCTGTCTAATAGCAGAGTACTGTGCTCCTGGCTGGCGTCACTCATCTCACAAAAGCCTGGGACTTAACAAAGCTATGTGTAGTGTTAGTGAGACTTGATGTGCATGGACCCCTATATGGTGACACTAACACCTATACAGTGAATATTAATGATTATATGGTGCATAGAATTATCTCTGCCTCTCTATACAGGTTTTGCATATATTGTGCAGATGCTTTACCTTCAAACTCTTCCCAGTCCTTAACAAGCAGGGAGAACAGGGAAGAAAGGTGATAAGCAATGTTTTCATCGAGGAACTTATATAGGAGGTGAAGATTAACACAACTTTGAATTGGAATCTCATTTATGGCAAAGCAAGGCTTGCCTGTAGTAACCCCATTACCATAGCAGCTATCATGCGGAGCAGGTGCTCAATTTTACTCTTTCCCGTACATAGCACCACCCTCCTCTCATATTAACCATACAGGGGCCTCCCTCCCCACTCCTGGCCAAGATCCATGAGAACAGCAATTTGCCTCTGTACTCAGATCTGTGCAACCACACACCCCTCACATGTCTTCTGGATGTCCTTTAAGGTCACTTATGCCACCTCAGGCCATGATGGTAGAATATGTTTGATGTAACAGGTGGTCAACAATAATGACCATTAGTCACTTTCTTCTCACCAACCACATCACCTGCCCACCAGCTTCTGACCTGCCAAGCCATCTGTGGTCATCTCTGAACTGGTTTCAAGCAGGACAGGTCAGTGGTGCAATCAATCTTTTTTCATTGGGTCTCTTTAATGACCTGCAATATAGATGTGGTCTACCTCAGATTATATCATATACCCTTGATGTGTACCTGCAGATTTACTTCTGAGGTGGGCTATTGGCTCTTCACCTGGCTGGGCACACTCCACATACACAGGGAAAGAGGAAGAATGTGGGATTAATAGTCATACATGTGGACTGTTCCTAAGACTGCCCCAAGCACATGGTTTAGCAAAGCACTCTAGTATATGCATAGATGCCATTCAGATCAATGAGCTTTAAAGAAGGGTTTCAAATTAAGCACACTGCTGAACCAGGGCCCTGGGAGAGAGCTTTTGAGCTGAGCCCTGTGAGCAGACCAGGCCCAGTGCCTGGTGTCAGAGCAGGTGGGCCCTATGGAGCTAATCAGTCTGTGCCTGGGGCTGGCCAGATGGATCCGAGGGCAGGCAGCAAGGAGAAGTAATGGGGCAGGCAGTGCCTGGTGCATGGGGATAAATCCTATGGGTAGGAGCCTGTAGTGAGGAACCTACAGGGTTGATCTGAACTTGCAGTTCTGGAAAGGAAATAGAGCTTGCTGGGCCTGGGAAACTGCAGGATGTTTGAGAAACTTATGGAAGAAGAGGCTGTGAAATCAAAGGTGAGTTCAGGGATTGTCTATTTGAGTTGCTGATGGTTGTGTATTGAACTTTCCTGCAGGAGGCTCCTTATGTAGTAGTTTAAGGCTGGAAGCTGGAAAGAAGCCCTGTCCCATAACAGGGTCTGATTTCTCACATAACACTACAGAAACCCCTGTAGCTCCAAAGCTTTCCACAAGTCCAAGTATGTGTCCAAAAGCCAGATTAAATCCTACAGTAAAATGTGTGCTCATGTGGGACTGTGTGGTAGCAATTATTCCTGCTTCTACTTGCTCCAAGTAACTAGAAAACATGAATTGTTTGGGGAGGATTTTTGTTCACTTTCCCATTTATTTCGCATCCCAGGGTAGGGGTGGTTTGCTCCTCCAGGGCAGTAAATTGACCATTTTGACTGGTTCATAAAGACCTAGCAACTCAGTCTATTAAGACTTAACAGACTCCACAAGCTTTCCTTTGAGCTGTAGTAAGTTATGTGCCACCAGTCAGCTCTCTGGCAAACCGATCGCTTCAAGCTGAAGAACTTTAACTGGTGAACTCCCTGCTGCTCAGCTTTTAAATTTACATCCCGCAGACAGCCAGCTACTGCTGACACCGAGGCTTGTGCTCCAAACCCCCCAGTTCTCTGGTGCAGTCAGGTGCAATCAGAGTAATGGAGTGGAAATAGATAGTATGACCCTGGCCACCAAAGGACAAAAAGCTGTATTTCAGGGTCTTAGGATAGCTTCATTCAGTCTGGGAGGGCCTGTAACCAGGGTTAGAAATGGAGTGAAGTTGAAACCCACCCCTGTGCAGGAAAGAGCAAAAGGAAAAACAGATCAATGTTCTGTTTAAATATTTATTTTCATATGCATTTTCATTTTCTTCATTCTTGCCTTACAGCAAGATCAGGAACATTTTGAAAATCAGTATCTTAAGCTTCCTGTAAGCAGGAGAGAATTTGAGCCAGTGCAGCCATCTGTTTAGAAGAACATTGACTCATCAAGTTAAATGCATCAAATTCTCCCCTAGGAGCTATTGATCCTTGGCTCCAATGCCCAGTGAAGGGAATACTCTTCTAAGCAGTTTTCTTCTAATAAGTGATTGCATACTGAAAATGATCATGTGTCTTCCTGCGTGGCTCTGTGCCAGTGGTGATGTTAAATAAGCTTCATAATCTGCGGTGAGGAGGTGCAAGAGGGTAAGAACTGAAAGTGGTTGGGTCATTTTTCATCCAGTCATCCTTCTTGACTTTAAGAGAACCTCCCTCTCTCTCTCGTGGCGGTTTTGAACATATTGGCCTCTCTCGAAGAATAAAAGGAATGACTACATACCAGGCAGGGCCACCCCCTGGGGGTATGGGGCTTGGGGCAATGGGCCTGGGGGGGGGGCATTTTGGGCCGGCCCCACCTCCTGCCCCTCCCCAGTACAGCAGGCTGGTCCAGGAGCTGGGCTCTGCTTTCCCTCCCTACCCACCCCAGGCATGCTGTGCCACCCTGGGGATGGGTCAGAGCGGGCTGGTCCAGAGCAGAGGTTGCTTTCACGCTCTTCCCTCCCGTGCCTTTGGCTCCATGCTGAAAACAGTGGGGAGGGGTCAGGGCACCGTGCCCCCATGGGGGGGCAGTAGTGCAAGCCTTGCACTGCTCTGCTTGTGGCAGGACAGCATGGGACCCATGGATCAATGGGGCCATGGAAATTGCCCCTCTCATGCCCCCCACCTCCCCAGGATGGCCTTGATACCAGGTCAATAGCAATCTAGGCGTAAGCCTTGGTCTCAGGCAGAAACCTGCCCTCGTCAGAAGCTGATACAAATGCAGATCCGTGTGTGAGGTGGTGACTACCGGATCGGTAACAGCTGACACTCACTTTCCCAGAATGAGCTGTGAGAAGATTTCCATAGGTTGTTACATCTGCCACCAGACCCGCTGCTTTAATACACCTGATTTGTTCCTGAGCTGCTGAGTTTAAGAGCAGTGTTGGCAGATAAAAAGGAGCCACTTTTATTTCAAGACTATGACTAAATGCTAATTACAAGACAGATTTTAAAATTACCCAGGGGACTCTTTTTATGTAAGCTCTCCTGAAGAGCACTGGGAGATGATACTTCATCCCAAATGACTTGTCCTAGCTGTGCACGTTCAGACCCAAATATTAGGACCCTTGCTGTGTTAAATTGTAGTGAGGAAGCCAATTGGATTTGCTTGCATGGGTCATGTGGGCAGGATTTGGTTCTTTGCTTGCTCAGTACTAGTCATAACAAACAATAATTTGAACTTCTGTTAATGAGACAAAGTAGCCGTCAGTGTTGTCGTGTCTTTGACCTTCTTTTCCATCCTCCCTCGTAATACAGCATGCTCTCCTGAGTTCCTCTGGCTTGGCCATGCCCCTCCTTAGCACTGAATAATAACTCCTCGTCTTTAGAGACTCATTTTCACAGGCTTCGCAACCTGATGCATGGCACTGCTCTCTGATTCAGACATGCAGATCTTGGTTTGGCCTTCAGGTTGCCAGGGGCTGGGAGAGATGCAGAGGCAGTCTGCTCACTCCTGTTTCTTGAATGGTCTGTAAGGCCCAGGGAGGGCAGCATTGATGTGATCTTTGAGCGCTGGTTAAAGCAAAGTTTCTTAAGGGTTTAGAGGCTGCAGATACTAGGTTTTGTGGGAAAACAGTTTACTCCCTCCTTACTTTGGCAGCCTTGCTGGAGTGACAAACTCTGGTCCCATCCTTTGCAGACCATGTGACAGATTAAAATGGGGCCAGAAACCAGTTTCTGCAATGTTTTTGGTATCTCATTCTGACTGTAGCACTTCAGCATGCGCTCACTCACCAGAAGTGGCACTCCGGACCCTGGCAGCGTTTCTTGTCATTGTTCTCTTTGAGCAGAGGAACAGTCATTAAACCCAGAGAGCACAGAGTTAAAACCAGTTCAGTGGATCCAGACAGGTGAGAGGTAGAGAACTGAGGTTGCCACTGGCCAGCATTTGGCTTCTGTTTCTGGGTGCCTCATTTTCAACTGGAGAGTTTAGTCAAAAAAGGGACCTGACAGCATTTGGTCAGATATACTGACCAGCTGCCAAAAGTCCTGTTTCTGTGGGGTGGGAAAGGCACTTGGTCATTAACTCTCCCACCCCCCACCTTGCTTGGTTAGGTCCCCTGGGGCTGCAGGCGGGCTCCTTGTCACCCTGCTGCGGCTCCCATCCCAGCCCTCTGGGGCAGAGGGATACCAGCCGCAGGGGGAGAGAAGTGGAGATGAGGCACAAGCGGCCAGGGGAGGGCCTTGGGGCAGAGGGGAAAGATGCGGAGACAAGTCAGAGAGTTCAAACAGGGAGGGGAAAGCAGAGCGAGAAGCTAGGGCAGGGCCTTGGGTGTGAGGGGAAGAGCTGGAGCAGGAGTCAGTCCTCAGGAGTCTGGCTACCAGCAATTAAAAGGTGGAGGCCATGTAGAAGACATTGTCCTCTGATGCTTTACCAATGGGAATATCTTCTTTAGATGAGGCCGTTGGAAGCTGCTTTGAAATAGATTGGACAATAGAGTGGAGATCACTGGACATTTTTCAAGGGATAATTGCCTGGGACAGGATTCAGTGACTTCTTGTTCCACAGGTATTGCTGCCTTTAAATCACAAACATGAACCATCTTTCCTTGCACCATGATGGCAAATGTGATTAAGTCTCTCTTTCTCTGAAGGACAGCAGCAGTCATGAGAAAACCGTCCAGTTTTCACAGATTTCTTTAAGCCAGAATCTATTGAAAAAAGTTGATTGCAACACTTGAAAATGCTTTTTTTAAAGAGAGGAATGATACTGAGTAGACACCATCACTTTGGAACACAGACACTCATTCCCATGGGAATATGTCTTCTGAAACATACTACCTTGGGCTTTTAACAAGTGTCAGAACAAAAATGGCAAGACGTCTGAAATGTTCCTGGGATTTAATTTGTCTTCATTCAGAAGAAATGAAGTATAGTTCGTTTTAGATCAAGGATGAAAAACATCATAGGGGAAATGTTCAGACTGGAAATCTGTAGGCAGCTTAATTAAAACAAATTCTGGAAGAAAAATTCAAGGAGAGAGAAACTTGAGATATGGAAAACAAATGTGTAAGTGTTAGGATTACACAGAGGGGTAAGCAAAAGAAATTGAAGCAATGTGAGTTGAGGATCCAAGGGCTTTGGAGGACAGGATCACAATTAAAAATGGTTTGGACAAACAAGTGAAATGGTCTGAGGTAAAGAGAATGAAATTCAGAAAAGACAAATGTGAAGTGCTCAACTTAGGAAAGAACAATTAGTTGCACACACACACAATGGGCAATGACTGCCCAGGAAGGACTACTGTGAAAAGGGATCTGGGTGTCATGGTGGACCACAAGCTAAATATGAGTTAGTGTAACACTGTTGCCAAAAAGCAAACACCAATCTGGGATGTATTAACAGGAGTATTGTAAGTAAGACATGAGAAGTAATTCTTCCTCTCTACTCTGCACTGACTAGGCCTCAAGTGGAGTATTGTGTCCAGTTCTGGGCACTTCATTTTAGGAAAGATTGGGGGTGGGGGCAGGGATTGGAGAAAGTCCAGCAAAGAGCAACAAAAATTATTGAAGTTCTGGAATACTTGACTTGGGGCGGGAAATTGAAAGAGCTGGGTTTGTTTAGCCTGGAAAAGAAGAGATTGAGAAGGGATGTAACAGTTTTCACGTACCTAAACGGTTGCTATTAGGAGGAGGGAGAAAAATTTGTTCTCTAACTTCTGATAATAGGATGAGAAACAATGGGCTTAAATTATAGAAAGGAAGGTTTGGGTTGGACATTAGGAAAACATTCTTATCTGTCAGGTAATTAACAACTGGAATAAGCTGTCTAGGCAGGCTGTGCAATCTCCACCACTGGAAGTGATTAAGAGCAGGTTAGACAAACACCTGTGAGAGATGGTTTAAGAGGGTACTTGGTCCCGGCTTGAGTGCAGGCAACTGGACTTAATGGGTTCTCATGGTCTTACACTTTGTATGATGCTAATCCATTGAGTCTAAATAGAAGTGTCTGGGGGAAACTCCATTTGGGGCAGCAGGTTGTGCACACTTTATTTGTTACATGAAACTGACTGTTTCTTGAACTCTTGTTGCTCAGGAGAAGGCTGGGAGTTCAAAGCCTAGAGTCTTAAAACTCCAGTACCCACCTGCAGAAGTAAGAAAATAGTTTGACAGAGCCAGACGGTCTACTATCAGAGGCCCAAGAAAGGGGGGGAAAAAACCCAAGGAGTTGTGTGGCACTTGAAGACTAACAGATTTATTTTTTGCATGAGGTTTCGTGGGAGAAAATCCCACTTCATCAGATGCTTCAAAGGTGTTTTTGTTTTAGTTTTTGTTTTGTTTTGTGTTTTTTCTGCACTAGACTAACAGGGCTATCCCTTTGGAAATTGCCAAGAAAGAAAACAACAGACAGCCAAGGGTCTTCACATACAACCCCCAAGTCAGACCTCTATAACAGATAGAATCATAGGGTTGGAAGGGACCCCACGAGGTCATCTAGTCCAACCCCCTGCCAAAAAAAGCAGGACCACTCCCATTAGATCATCCCAGTCAGTGTTTTGTCCAGCTGGGACTTGAACACCTCCAGAGATGGAGATTCCACCACCTCCCTAGGCAGCTTATTCCAATGCTTCACCACTCGCCTAGTAAGGAAGTTTTTCCTAATATCCAGCCTGGACCGCCCCAGCTGTAACTTGAA